>CEMJ01393835.1:52710-92961 GCA_900068955.1 Clitocybe nebularis | reverse complement strand
TAACCGCACTTTCGGTGATTCGTTTGTACGCCGGGTTTGGAAAGCAAACCGAGTCGACTATGTTGTTGTATATTTGGCCGAGGTAGCACTGTCCGGCATCTGAGGCTTCTGAAGAATCATTATGTGAGTAGAATATCGGACGAACGTGAGTACAACACCCCCAGAGTGGCAAGCGCCTGGTTCTTAGATTTCATCAATATTTTCATCGATGACATAATCACTAAGGCCATTGGAGGCGTCCAGCTCGACACCGACGACACAGGCATGGAAACATTACAGCGTACAATGCAGATGGAAGGATACGAGATATGTACCCCAGAGAGTATAGAAAAAGGGCCAAGAGGTCTCCTGTGTTTTGACAGACACATCAATTCGGTATCGGTCGGCGCTTTTCGCTCTCCACTTGACACTTCAACGCAAGAGATCTCCAGAGATTGATGGCATTGGTGGGAAGCCATCTGACCCGAGTTCTCAGGCATTTGCTTCGACAATAAATACACACCTTTCTCAGGTGTCCCTTACCCTTCGAACTGTCTTTCTGGCGCTACCGCTGTGCGATGAAGCAAATAGAGTTTCACCTAATATTCAATCTGGCAGCCTTGGAAATTGGGTCATGGTTATCAGTATTCCTCTTTGGTATCGCTACATCGCAGGCATATTCGTACTATCAGCGCTTCTTCGGATCGGATAAATGGCAAATTAAAACACTGGTAGAGTCTTGCCGTTAGCCTATTATTATTTGCTTAACAGTTGCTTGTGGGCGATAGGTATCGATCGTATGGTGAGCATCCACGGATCTCCAACCCCACACAATACTTAATGTCCAATCGCAAGGCTATGTGAACTCGCCCATACTAGCTGTACCACAGCTGGTTTTTACACCATTTCCATCGTTCTGTACAATAAACCCGACCAGATCTTTGCGAAGTCACCAGTTGGATACACTATATCTATGATGCTGAGCGGAGTCATTGCAACTTTGGTGCAGGTATATTTGGATCATCCATACTTATATCTCTATCACTAGTATTCACTGAGTTTCTTATATTTCGAAGGTGTATTTCGCACATCGTGTATGGAGTGTCACTGGAATGCCATATCTAGCTTATATTAGCTGGTCACTGTCATTTCTGCGGTTCTTGGGTACCATCGCATTGACAGTGATACTGGCGACGAGAAGTTTATCCGAATTTCAGCAGACGTGGGTTGCTGCAGCTACCTGGAGCATTGGAGCTGTGGTGGATATCTTGATAGCTGTTCCCCTTACGATATTCCTGGCCAGTAAGCGCAGAGACACCATAAGGTTCGTCTTCGTCATTGTCTCGGCTCCATTGTTCCGAAAGAAACTCAGACATTGTCTCATAGAATGGGCAAGATACTAGATCGGATAATTGCGATGACCTTACGTAAGCCCTGCTATATGTCGTGAAGGTTCCGAAGACTCACTTTAGACATGCACCCACAGAGACGGGATTATTTACAAGGTAAGCTACACAATCAATACATATGATAATGCATTTTTAAAACTCCGATAATAGTGTTTCCACAATCGCGATCACAATATGTGTATGTCCGCCAGTCATGGTACTGTTACGGACTAATCATTGGTTCTTGTTTTAGTTTATTGCCATGCGAGATACATGTCAGCTCTAACATTATAACAAATATTTCCTTGTACTTAAACTAATCTTGCAGTTGTATGGGGGGCCGTGGCATCTGCCTTAGCTAAAAGTGAGTACCTGTAATGTAACTTTGCGTAACGTTTGTTGATTTGGCCTCAAAAAAGCATTCTCCATTTCTCTTTTCGCGTCGTGAGTTACCAATTTTAGAGGATTTCTCAAGAAATTGAAGGGGTGCAGCTTGAACGCCAGGACCGACCTGCGTCGTATGTCCAAAACCTTCAGTTTCCGAATTGACGGTTCTCGGATGGAAGCCCCGATATTCAAATCTCTGGTTCGTCGGTTGTCTAGTTATAGGACTTAATGCTTATCTGTATTCTATCGACAGCCGCTAGACGCATCACCCACTGAGAGCACATATTATGCGGAAGATAGCCCCACAGTATATCATAGTTTCCAGTCAGACTATGCAGCAGAAAGTAAGCTCCGTCTGCATCTTCCTTTCCCTGCATGATTTTGATGACTGTCATAGATAAATGAAGGGTGGACTCCCGGATTCTATTATCATATCAGGGCGCGGGGGGGTAAAGGGAAAGAGCTGGGTAGGAATCCCAACTCAAAGCCTGATTATCGCACCGCAGTGCTGAGACGAAAAGGACACATGAAGATAGATTTATGTGATGAATGTATATCCGTAGCAGTGAAAATCTGCCTGATGTAATCTATGTAATGAGGAATCACTTGCCATAAATCACTTTCTCCTACCCCATGGGTCTGTTCTGGGCGCTTCTCTCCTGGCAACAGCTGGAAAACACCACGTCACCCGATAATGGTATAATGAAGGACCCTATTTGAATTACGATCTTCTGGCGTTCCGAACAATCCTTCGCGGGTTCTGGTGTACCGCTGTTGTGGTGAAGGCAGAAATAGCATGTGTGGTCTCCGGGTGCCGAGATAGATAAGCGCTAATGAGACGTATAACCTGTTCCTTTGATATAGGATGCCCGAGGGTCGCAGCTTCGTCGAAGGGAATGCTGAAGATACCGGCGGAAATCTCACACGTCCCAACCTCATCACTGTGTTAGCTTGTGGCCTCGGCTAAAAACTTTACAAAAGCATCTTGGTAACTCTTAGGAGTCGGATTTGACTGGTGGCCATAGCGTCAAGAATGTCGACGATCGCAGGACTCTCAGTGGCAATTGTTAGACTGTGCATGAAAATGTGAATGAAACAACATTGTAGACAAGCACCCTCCGTTAAGCAGCCGCCGTAAAGTTGGGACGCTTTCTAATGGGTGAAGGAGACCTGAGCTGATGGTGCCTAGTTTGTTCCCCTGTCGTTACCCTGCCACAATAAGATATTCACAGCATGTCGAGCCAGATCTGCAATATATCTATCCGATATCAAATCAACCTGAGCAATTATTTTCAGCGACTCCACGATATTTTGGGCGTTGGACACGGCCTCCGAAAAGCCCCCTATATATAAGAGAGGACGGATATACAAGGTCGTAAGACGGCCTATAGATTGCGCTGCAGCCCAGTGAGCGAGACTGGAAATCATCGGAGATTTGTGGTGTTGAAGTTGACGTAGCAGACATGCAGCATCATTACTAAAGCATGCGACCCAAGGGGCATGACCCGTGAAGCCCCGAGTGACGTGCCAGACAACATCTAAGCAGATGGTGGTGTGCTTTTGCTCAAGCGGAGAGGCGTCCCGAAGGGTGAATTACGAGCTGCAGAGGGGGGGTGGATACCCTATTACCAAGCCCCTCTGCTAGTGAGTCCTGGGTTGCACAGCGCAAGTCAAGGAATGCTAGAATTCCTTCCACGAATGGCTCAAGTTCTGTGCTCTCCGTTAGCAAGTCTACAGTCCATTGTAGTGCATCAAAATCTCGCCCTTCCTGTTTGGACTCACCGTTTCCGGACCGTTTACCATTTCCCCTGTTGTTTGAACCCTCATATCAATATAGTGCGGTAGGGGAGTATGGTCGTTACTCCGTACAGAGAACAACATGTGACAAGGATCGTGGAAGGCATGCGTTGATTTGTTTGATTGACAGCTCAACTAACCCGATCAAAAACAAGCAAACCGAGATATGAGGAAGCAGAGGAACTGCTGTGGCGCGCTCATCAGTTTGAAGGTCTTCACATCCTCGTGCAAGTATTCGAGCTTGTTTATAGGGAGCTGGGGGGCGCTTAGTCCCTTGAGGGCAGATGCGCGTCTGGGTTTTCACCACCGTTGCCATGAGGGCACATCCTAGGCTGAATTTGAGGTTAAGAAACTGAAGGCGCCGGGGAAAATGGTGGCGGTCGCATCGGCATACACGAATTTCCTTATGATTTTTCCGTGGTCCAAGAGTTTAGTTAGGTAAAAAGATGAAGTGCAGCTTGAGTGCAGCTATATCAAACTCCGCGAGAGGTTAGTGTGGTGTTTTATTATTATTACGTAATTCAAGGTTAGTATTTGGATATAGCCATTTCATACAACAGAGTTTCCAATGGCTCACAGTCTTTCTCCAAAATGCACCCCGCTCAAGCTAGAATATGATACTTGCTTCAACGCGTGGTTTGAAGGCTACCTAGAACCAGCCGTCGCGGCCTCTGCTTCGTCTGAGCAGCGTGTGGCCTACTCAAAACAGAAGGCAGACGAGTTTCAGAAGAAGTGCGGAGGGATATGGGATAAATATCGGGAATGTGTGCGAGTACGTATGTGTTTTGGCTTTGTAACGATAGATTTGACGGGGCTACCTGATGATAGGAAGCTGTGAAGGAAAAAGGGCTGGATACTTTGTTACAGCAAGCCAGAGACGAAAACCCTCTCACCGAGGCGCCACCTCCACCCTCCGCGTCTGAGAATCCCGGGCGTTGATAGGCGATATTGGCCTCATCGTGTGTATTTTGATATCACAGGTCACTCCAGTTGATTTATTCAACAAAACCCGAAGTACTGTATTTGTGTATTTGTTTCTACAAGAAACGCTTGGAATAAAACAACACCTCTCAGCTTGCGCAAAACCCAAACCTTTGCGGCCGGGGTCTTAGAATCAGGGGGGATATACATGCAGAATCATTAAGCCGCCGCGGATGACGTCGTGGTCGTAGTGTGACTAGCTCGTGAACCCACTCAGGCTCCCCCCGACCATCGCTGCGCCATAACACGGGGATCGTGATTTATAGTTGTGAAACGATGTGTGTTTATCTCATGATGATCAAGTTCAAAATGATGAGCATGTAATAATCGCTGGTGGCGTAAGAGCCTATGATGAGCTTATTACCGCCAATGACAGGCAGCGGGATGCCTATTTGTTCGGCTTGACGGAGGGTGTGGTGGTTTGGGATCTCTTTCTCGTGCCCGGCATTCACCCAAACAATTCAAGGTTTGACAACCTTAGTCATCCCTCGCCTTCGCCAGTAATCTCTTTCAAGCCCCGAGGACTACGGAGCGCTCGACCTGATCCGTGTACTTTCGGGAATGGCTGTTGGTATGTATACAGATCCGCGGCTGCGATGATGAAACGGCACTGAACGACACAGCCATGCATACCCAAGACTTTCCAAGCCACCACCATGTCTGTCTTCTATCTTTTTCGTTAAAGGATGTGCATGCTAATAAGGGCATCAATAGGCCAGAACCTTATGATCCACACTTCCCAAGAAATGTACCATCTTCTTCAAATCCTCCCGATATTGATAGACCTACTGCTGGCAGAGGAGATACGAGGGCGGCGGCTATTCAGGCCCAAATTGACGATACTGTTACCCTCATGAGAGAGAACGTGGTGAAGTTGACTGAACGACAGGAGAGATTAGAATCTTTGGAGTCTAGAACGGGTGGGTGTCATTGATTTGGCGTCCGCCAGCGGACGCCCACAGTGACGCATGGGTTTATTGTATCTCACCTGTTGAACAATTCTTCCAGAGAATCTTTCTGTATCAGCCCAGACCTTCCGTCGTACTGCCAACCGTGTTCGCAAGGTACGTTTGTTGTTTATGTCATCCCATATCTTTAAATGACCTCATGGTTCTGAAAAGAATATGTGGTACGTTGTATTTATCTCCAAAGATGTTTGTTGTGACCCCTTCTCCGATCAAGGTGGCAAGATATGAAGGTGCATCCTCGTTTACTTCTAGCTGTCCCAACGGCCGTTTTCTGATGTCCAGTTGACATTGGCAGATGCGCATAATCATTGGTGTATCCATTACAGTAATCCTTTCGCTTATTGTATTTTCCATTGTAAAGGCAGTGCAAAAGTAGGACTTCTGTACATGGTGGTCGTCGTTTCCAGCATTTAATTTCGGGACCTACTAGTCATATATAGATTTTTATAGAGCCGAACTCCTGACTCTTCCAGAAATACACATCTTGTAATTACTTATACATACATTATACGACCAGACCCTATACCTTGTAGTGGTAAGATTATCGAAAGTACACATCAGCCGTAGCCGCCGTAAGGCCTCAGGAGATAAATACTAGTACGATGTCTGGATTTTAGGACTGATTAGCAGGAAATGCGTTCTGGGGTGCTTGGGTAGCTGCGATCTGGTGCTGTTGCTGTTGCTGTTGCTGTTGCTGTTGTTGCTGCTGCTAGGCGCAGTCAGTACAACCTTATTTACAAGGGTGAGGTTAACAAACTTGAATTTGTAATCGCAGTGCCGTGTGAACTTGCTCATGTGTGAAGCCTTGTGGTATATAGTAACTGCCAATATTTGTTCGTGGAACACCAGCCGTTACTGGTGCCTGTGCAGCATGAAGCGGAGGGTGAGCCTGTGCAGACGGCGGGCGGGGGGAGCTGGCAGCATCTGAAGGGGCGGTAGAAAGTGGGACATGAGCGGGAGACGACGTTGTGTCTCTACCAGGATATACATTTCCATTCGCGGTGATAGCACCATTCTGCGGCTGAGTCTGGGCCTGAATTGGAACTTGGCCTTGGGTCTGCTGGCTTTGTTGCTGTTGCTGGGCTGCGCGAGCTTGCTGTGCTTGTAATTGCATTAGCTGTTGTGGAGAAAGCCGAGCATTCCCTGCGGGCATAGAGGGAGTTCCAATTCTTTGTTGCTGAGAAATGTTGACTTGATTCCGTATCTGGGACACGCCTTGAACCGGCGGAATACCTGTTCCGTTTGGCCTCTGTGCTGCATTGGCTATCTGGTGTTGCAATACCTGCTGAGCCTGTTTGGCAGCTTAATTAATCAAGAAAAACAAGGGTATAAATAAATCAGGGGCTGACTGAAACATTCAAGCGATTGGCCTGCTCACGAGGATTGTTTTGCCGAACGATCTCATCTTGCCTTCTTCGTGCTAGTTGAAGATCCTGGAGATCCTTTGCTTCCTTTTCAGCCTTCATACGGCTTAGCTCAGCTGGGGTGAATTTCTGCATCTTGCTGAATTGACTATGCGTCTCATGTATGGCTGACGGTTTGCGTTGGCTGGCTAGAATTTAGTTAGGAGATGCCGAAAAACAAAACGACGTAGAGAATACATACCACTTGCCTTCTGCGCTTGTTCCGCACGTCTTTTGACCGCTTTTCGTATCGTGTCTTGGACCAAAGCATGACGCCTTCGCTTTCTTGGTTCACTGCCCGCACCCGCGCCGGTTGGGTTAAGTCCAGAAACACTACCACTAGTTAGTCGTTTGACACCTCGAGTCGTCATCTGTGGGGTAGGAGGTGGAAGTTCCTCCACTGCCGCCGCAGATGCTTCTGTAGGTCGTTGCCGGTCTGGCCCCCATTTTTCTTTCCAGCGTTCTAAACAGTCTCGTGGTGTCCTTTTATCTGTGGGGACGGTAAGGCGGGATGCATTGAAGCATTCGGATATAAGGCCCCAGTTCTGGGGATACTTGTCGACGAAAGATTTCAGTAAAGCATCATCATTCAACGTCCAAAGGTGGTCAGGACTTCGTTTCCGCGTGTCTTTCTCTTTCATGAGAGCTGTCTGCATGTGGAGGGCCATTAGGGTAGCAGGAGAGTTGTTTGACCTGCTGTCAAATAATTCTATAGAACTGTTGAAAATGAGAACAATGGCGAGTGTCAATTACTCACCATTTAGACAGTCATCGGATATTTTCGCGGGGTTATCACTTTCGAAGGCTATGGCACCCTCTTCCAAGCTCGCCCACCCGTCATGATGCCAATATTTGGACGGATGAAGTGGTCCCAAAAGAGTTGGCTTAGACGACATAAATACCCCCGTAGGGAAGAGTTTCGAGTATGTTGTATCTTCCGATCTCCTATTTGGGTCGTCGCGTTCAGATCGCTTCTCAATTCGTCTTTTCCCGTCGGATGACATTAGCGGAATAGGAGGAGCAACGTCCAGAAGACCGAGTGGCTGCAAGTCAGGGAATATTGAGGTAAGGTCAGCACGGGGAGGAAGCGCATTATCGATAGTACTGTTGTCCGACGTTCCAAGCTTGTCGATATTGAGGTCTTCCAAATTTAGGAATAGTTTGTTGTCGTCTGAATAAGTGATGCTCTCTCGTATAGGACCATACACTTTGCTCCTCCAAGGCACTTTGAGGGGTGCCACAGACTGCTCAGCGTCATCCTGACTGGATGCAGGGGTTTCGTTTGCTCCTAGAACGGGGTTGTTCGAAGCAAGTTTCAGTCCAGTCACTTTTGGCTTATCTGACGAGTTGTCATCGATTGCCATAAGAATATCATGTGGCGACTCTTCATTCAGTGTACTGTTTGCGAGTGTCAGAATAGAGGAGTCTTCGACGTCCTCCATCTTCAGCGGCAGGTCCTGGGTGCTCTCTTCTTGAACTTTGCTTTCATCAAGAGCATCTTGAATCACAGCAGCGGGTTCAAGAGGATCAGCCACATCTGATTCTTCCTTATCTGGCTCGTCGTCGTCTTCATCATCAGAACGGTAATCAACTCCTAATAAAGATGTTGTTGGTTCGACAGGAGGCTCGGGTTCATCGACATCCATTGTCATGGTTTCAACAGGCTCCTCCCCTTCGTCGGTGGGTAATATGTCAACATCGTCATGAGATATCTTCTGCCGACTACAGATTCCCTTCTCAATCCGTTCCTCTGGAGTAGCTGCAGCATGCCATTCAAGTACAGCAGTTGATAGGTTAAATGCCACAGCTATCTTCCACTTTCGTTCTTCACGGAAATCGATACGCATCCATTTCTGTGAACGAGTGAGGAACGCCATTGAACGAATAGAGGGTTATTATTCACCATTTCATCCATGAGGTAATCCCAATGCGATTTGTTGAGTCCACCCACACCCCGTTGTTTCTTGGGTTGTCTAAAGCTCCATCGGCCCTCCCGCTTCAACCCCTCAACACGATCGAGTGCTCGGATCAACTTCAATTCCGACATTGCAACCTAATGGCTGTTACAGCTCGTACTTATCGGAACGAAAGGCAAGGGGACTCACTGCCCAGTCTCGTGTACTAAGACATTTAGAAGCTCTTGCAACCCGTTTCCACACAGGATTTATGGCGATCGTTGCTGCCCATCTATTCAAGCCCATCGGCAACCATTCGTCCTTGTTGGAGTCTTTGTCCCTCTTGTTTTCGTTCTGTGCGCGCTCTTCTTTTTCACGCTTCCGTTGCATTTTCAACCTTGCTTTAGTACTATATTCCGGAGGAAGTAATTTGAGAGGTGGAAGAGTATAACTAGGATCATAATGATAACGCGGTTGACTGGGAGGGACTGGGGTTGGCGGTTTCGGTGAAGAGGGCTGGCCAGCATCAAAATTAAAGTCCACCTTTGGAGTGATAAAGGACGTTGGGGCAAGCACGATGATCGGTTGTTTCTGCGAGGGGTGAATTGGAGAGTATGGGATGGGGGTTGGGAGGTCCGATCCTGGGGAAGGAGGTACATCATACGGGACGTGCGTTGTATCATAAATGAGAGATGGATCGATATGCGTCTTTATCTCCTCACTTGGCGTCGGTACGCTGGCTTCCTCTTCAGCTGCTAACGGCTCGAGATCGTGGTTCTCGTCAGCTTCAGCGTGCGGAGAAATCTCGCCCACAGAGGCCATGTCATCGACTAGCTCAGGTTCTTCATTCGTTCCTGTGACATTCGCCTCCTCGTTCGGAGGGGAAATGGCGTCAGGCACCACAGCTTGCGAATCAACATCCATATCCATGTCCATAACCATATCATCCTTGGCCAAATCAGCTTCTTCTTCTATTCCCCGCTCTTCTTCAACGTCGTCGTGGGATCCCTCGGCATCGATTATATCCTCTTGATCGGGCTCTATTTCTGGGCTAGGCTCCGCCAAGTCTCGTAGGTCGGGAGGAAGATCGTCGTGTTCGTCTGTGTCCAGCGGTGACTCGGCCTTGTCTGAAGCGATGGGAACCACCTCTGGAGAAGGTTGAGGAGAGTGTGTTTTCTCCAACGGCGCGGGGAGAGGCCTCAGAAGGTCCAGCTCATCATAGTCGTCGACGTCTTGCTGTTGGGGCGGAGCGGGTGTTGGAGATGCTTTCTGTGAGTGGCTGTCATGTGCCGGTTCGTCGTGTGAGGGCTCTTCTGCTTCGATATTTTCTACCTCAACATCATTGGTTGTTGCAGAAGGCGACCTTGGGCGAGGAGAGGGGGACTCTATGTCACGAAGTCGGCTGCGGGTTATTCGTTGAGTAGTCTGTCCCTTAACGAGGGGTGAGGGAGACCTTGGCGAGATATGGTCGCCTATGGATTGGGATGTCTCTGGAGGTCGCATGCTGAAGTACTCATCCTCGCCGAGATTAGTAATGGAGCCTGCCTCTAGCCTCCAATGTCGAGTTAGTTGAATTCGAAAGAACGTTAGGACATTTAGCTTACCTGTCTTCACGCAGCTCGAATCTATCTAGAAACAGGATAAGATCCTCCTGACTGTCTTCTATCTCCTCATCTTCATCTTCCAAAGCGGGCATCTTGCGCCCAGTCATTATATCATACATCTGGCGAAGTAAAGCATTGCGAATTTCTGAGATCGCTCTAGGTCAAGAGGCTCAAGTAAGTGACAGTAGGACAACAAAGTAAAGCGCGAAATTGACTTTAGTTGCGCGGTACGCTCCTCCACCAGAGCTTCCATCGAGCTTTTAGACATTATTCGGCAAGGTGTGTATTCCAAGTAGGGATTTTGGTATCGGGAGAATATGGTGGTTATGGTAAAGTGGCAAGCTTCAAATTTACCAAATATAGTAACTTACATGGGAAGTCACAAAATCGTGATTGTTGGTCACCACTTCTTCTTAACGGCCACAACTTGGTCACCTTTCAATCTATGATATTTAACGAACTAGGAACTGCATAGCTATGCACACACGAAGGGCTACACTCCGAATCGTACCGATTGTAAATCAGGGCCCTGGCATCTTAGTTTTGCAAATCTACTTCCTCGATACTTCCTGGCCAAACGACACTAAATTTTCGAAGTTGATTGCAACAAGGTCTACACTTATCTTCTATGTGCACCTTTTTTTGAGGCCTTTCCCACAAAATTTGAATCTCGAAAGTTGTCCAGCGGCTTCTCGGCCCGTGCCCCCCCCCCCTAGAGACACAGTACCGCCACCACAATACAATCCCGGCGCCCCAACCTGAAGCACGACCACACCCCTTGAACTATCTGAGCCCTGGCCTCAGACTTTGATTCACGCCCAAACCTTGAGTGCATCTCCAAACTTCTCGTGTATTTCATATATAGAACACGATCAACCCCGCCGCAACTCGCACGACGTCGTCGCGATCCATGTTCATAGGCTGACCTCTTGGTGATGCACAGCAGTTTATGAGACAAGTTGGGCGAGGTTTCTAATAACTGTCCAGGGTGGCTGAATAATTTATTTAAGAAAGCGGTTATGCGAGACCTGGAATGATAAGGAGGAATGCCCCCCAGGTATGTTACATATAATATACGGCAGGATGGGAACAGGTCATGAAAGTCAATATCAACCATAGCTTACGATATTTCAAGTTGTTATACAAGTTCGCCCTTGTTACTTCTCATGTTTATTTCCCTCCCGAACTCAGCGTCCTCCAAAGTCTCCTGAACAACCCATCCCACAAGTTTTCTGTCTCTGCGACCTCGGGATTCTTACCCACTAGATCCTTGTTCAAAGGTAGGACGGCTTCTTCCTGAGTAACAATGGTTATGTTCTCAGGCCCCTTCACCCCCGGTACTTCCATACTCTCGAGCTCACTAGTGTCACTCCCTGTGTCCTCCGCCCCGTCTCCCCCCTCAAGCGGCGGCGTCGCTGATGGCCTCTGTCCGTGGCTTCTCTCTTCTTTCATAATTCCGCCCCTGAGGCCTTCATATACGCCATCACCCGAACTTCCCTCCCCGCCGACCTCAGCCCAAAGCCTTTCCAACCCTCTAATGCCCCTCACTCCATGCCTCGTAGGGCAGCCTTCGTCCGCCTCCATCAGAGTCGCATTGAACACCTCGAGGCTCCACCAACCCGAATACCCTGTCCCATGCACGGCGCGTGTCATGGCAGGAACGGGGAGAAACCCTGTGTGTTTTTGAGACCAGGCGCGGCGGTCAGCATCTGAGGCTGGATATTCTAGCCTGATGGAAGAGGGCGTCCCCGTGCCATCCTCACAAGGGAACAGTCTAGACGCTCTCGACCATGTCATACGTGCGGGGGCGTTTATGCAGTCCGGAACCGGGTGTAAAGGACGATGGGCATCAGCGATCTGGTAGAAGAATAACTTGGAGGCAAGGATGGTTGTTTTAAGGAGGGCGAGATTTTCGTGGATTGCTGAGAGTGTGATGTTTGTCCGAAGGGAGTTCGTTGTGGATGGATCCGCATATTGGTTGCCGCTGATAACGAAGGTTGGTTGATGTTGACAAACAGCAATGAGGAACGCCTAACTCACAGAGTATTGAAAGAATCCAGAATGATACCTACGTTGGGCATATCGACGCGTCGGACAACTTCCCATACTGGTTCCCAATGATCGATAACAGTTCCCCAAGAAAGAGGCTCGTACCCGACGCGTGCGCCATACTTGGCTGCACGCTCCCCGAGGAGACGAAAGGCGTTAACTTGCATATCTAGGTAGCCTTCCATAGTCGTCTGGCCAGACTGAATTGGATGGGGGCCTTCGATGAAATTAGAACAGACAAGGAGGAGATCCGAGTCAAAGTAGGGCATCAGGTCCAACCAGCGCTCTGCATCGTCGAGAGCGGCATCAAGCTGTGCCTGGGAAGTAAAATTCTCAAAATTGCGCAGAGGTTGAATTATTGGGATGGAGAGGTTTAGAGACTTGCATAAGGCTGCGATGGCAGTGGCACATGCGCGCTCGAGATCACGGTGGAATAAGTCTTTGGAAGGGATGGATGAAAAAAGATGAGAGTGTTGCCCGCATTGGACTTCGTCGACGAAGGCTTCAAAGTCGGGGAAGAATATTTCTATTCCTTGATACCCCAGCGCACTCGCGACGGTGATCTTTGTTGGGAGCGTATGGTGTAGGCAGGAGCCCAGAGAAAGGGAGGCTATTGCAAACTTGGGATGTGTAAGGGATTCCATGAGACACCTGAAGACAGACTTTGAATTGGGGTTTGTAGGACCTGTTGATAAGTAGACATCGGGAAGGAGTTGTTCCTTGGCAAGATCCACCCGCCAATACTTGTGGCACGCCCGGAGCAAACCTCTTCCGTCGATCACGATCACGTTTTCCTTTCTAACGCTTGTGGGGATCCTGATCGATCGCATACTACGCCAGTCCTATTTATAAACTCTGTACGCCGTCGGACGGAAAATGTTGCAGCCAGAGGCCCGATGTGTTTATCCTCGTTATATATTTAGCCCCCTTTTTTCTCCTTTTTTCTTCTCCACCCCCACATCCCACCTATCTTTCTCCCCGATTATCAACATGCTCAAGATTGCAGAGGATATGCATACCCCACCCGAGGTTTACAACTGGCGCGTCTATGCGCTCTCCGCAATGGCCGCATTTGGAGCAGTCATGTTTGGTTATGACGCAGGTACGCGAATTTGTCCTTGGATCGGGGGTATCTCGATGTTGAAATATTTTCCATAGGTTTCCTTGGTGGAACCATTGCCTTGCCTTCCTTCGGGAATCAGTTTTTTGATGGTAGTGCATCTGGTAATCATCCTACTCAGTCTGCCAACGTCGTCACTGTCTACCAACTCGGCGCCCTGGTCGGATCACTTTTGGCTTATCCCATAACAGAACGTTTCGGTCGCAAGGCCGGCATCTTCTTTGGTACGCCCCTCGCGCGTCATTCTTCTATATCCTTATAAATATCTTACCTTTCAAGCTGGGTCTATGAATGCCATTGGGGCAAGTCTTCAAGTGGCGTCCTCGGCATCAACAGGCCTAGGACTCTTCTATGCCGGTCGAGTGATAGCAGGACTAGGTGTGGGCGCCGTGTCCATGTGTGTGCCTATATAGTAAGTGCGATTATCCCCACTGGAACTAGTCCTTAAGTCCGTCACCAGCATTGCAGAAATCGCACCAACAGCCATTCGTGGTCGCCTCGTCTCTTTCTACGAAGTGTCCCTCCAACTAGGTGGTCTGATTGGGTTCTGGATTCCCTACGGAGTCAACGAGAACATATCTGCAGATAGTGCTGAACAATGGCGAATACCAGTGTGCGGCTCTTCTCGTCGGCTGCTCGCGCCACTAACTAATCTCCTTCTCTTCAATAGAGGCCTTCAGCTCATCCCTTCTGGAATTCTTTGCATCGGATCCTTCTTCCTTGCAGAGTCCCCCCGCTGGCTCTTTAAAATGGGGCGCACGGAAAAGGCAATTAAAAATCTCTCGTGGCTGCGCCATCTCCCCACTACACACCCATACCTCACTACCGAGGTCACAACGGTCCAGGATGCTATTGCTCTGGAAGTGGGCGCGTCACATAGCGGACGATGGAGCACGGCAAAGGAGATCATGTTTAAAGGGAACCGCAACAGGCTCGCAACGGGTATGACTCTGATGGCGTTCCAGAACCTTACCGGTAAGCCCCCTCATCCTGCGTCGGAAATATCCCGGGATCTAACCCGGGGCGCACTGGAACAGGCATTAATGCGATCAACTACTACTCACCAACTATATTCAGGGCCCTGGGTATTTCTGGGACGGACACTGGGTTGTTTAGCACGGGCATATATGGTGTTGTAAAAACTGTCTGCACACTGATTTTCTGCTTCTTCGTTGTGGATCGAGTTCCCCGCCGAATGATCTTTTTGATTGGTGCCATTGGCGGGGCATTAACTATGGTGCGTCTCGTTTTCACAATGGGGAACAAGGATAGGATGCTGAAGATGGATGGGCATAGTATTACATTGGTGCCTATGTGGCCATCGCGAAGCCTGCACCAGATAAAGACCTGGGCTCTGGTGGCATATCCGCCATTGCTATGATCTACGTCTTTGCAGTTTGTACGTTTCGCTGCATCTTTCCTCGTATGAGACATCCTAACTGATGCTCTTACCCCAGTTTATTGTTTCTCATGGAACGGCACACCCTGGGTATACGCATCCGAGATCTACCCAGTCACAATTCGTGGAGTATGCATGGCAATCACGGCAGCGACCCAGTGGTTATTCCAGTTCGCCATTTCGCGTGCGACACCATATATGATCACTGGCCTTGGATATGGGACATACCTCTTCTTTGGAACGTGGATGGTCATCATGTTTATTTGGACATACTTCTTCCTCAGAGGTGCGTCCTACGAGTTCCGATTTGAACTTGAACGTGCTGACGATGTATCTAGAAACAAAGGGCGTGACTCTAGAGCAGATGGACGAACTATTTGGGCTAACGTCAAATTATCGAACGCGCGCTCGAGAGGATCTCGAAGGAGACAAGGCTGATATTGCACATGTGGAGAATGAGAAGGATGCGGGATCTAATTCCAATGGGACAGATTCCTCCGCCGGGAGTGATACACAGCCAAAAGAGGACTTGGTTTAGGGGCCCAGCTGCATAGTACCGCCCATTGACCGGTGGAATACCACGTCCGCCCTCATAGCATCCCAGTTAATCTTGTCTGCATATAGAAACTGTTCTGGCCGACTAACCCCCATTGTACTTACCATCAATATCTTGCGCGGCGTATGCTATCTACCTGTCTATCAGTAAATCTGTAACTGCCTGATAATGCGTCGCTGTCGTATAACATTTTCAATCAGAAGCCTGGACCTTTTTTTCACCCTTCGTCCCCTGTCATTGTTGGGGGCCTGACGGAGGCCCTTGCAACCTAACTTTTGGTTTATATCTCATCTAGGTACTAGATCCTTTTGCATCCCCGGAGGCAAATGGTTAAAGAAAATATGAGATTTGACTGGAGATTGAGCAGAGGAAAAGCCGATCTTACCACGCGTAACAAGAGTTCATTCCACTCACGAAACCAAAAAACCGGGGGAAGGGGAGTTTGTGTGAAATAGTAAATCCGGTTCACATGGGCGGACGCGGCCAGATGGACCATAAAGTCGTTCATTGGTTCGCAAGTTGCGGCTCCTGATATTTTATAAGGATACTCCATAAAGGCGGGCGTGAATCCAAGCCGCCGAAATGCAGTGTAGAGCTTCTAGCTCCAGCAAAAAAAAACGGTATTAAAAAAATCAGTCGAAGTATACCCGGGCCGCCTATCCGAGTTCAAAGTATGAGAGGCAACGTCTGACTCAGCTCACCAAATTTCAGTTGCCTCCTGATAATTTCTCTCTGCCGATTCAGCTGATGTGCTCCTTTCTATCGAATATGACATATACGCGCTCTACTCATGGCACAATAGTCCAAGATCTGTTGCCTTTAAGAACCACGGCGTTGTGGGCTACGCGTGGACCGAGCAATCTTTTTTGGAATGTGACGTAGGTACAATCAAACTCGTTTTTTGGACTCGGTTGTGCCGTGCTGTGCAGCTGTCCCGCTAACTCAATTCTGACCCTTGGCATTCTGGCTGCACGATGTCGGAGCGAGGCTCGGGTGAGGTGGGTGTAACACGTTTTTTTCGTCTTATCTACCTCCGGTTTTCCTCTTCGTAGCTTGAGAATTTGAAGCATCCCTTAAGTCTACTACCATGCACCATCCTCTCGCTCCTCGTAGTATTGTTCGATCCCCCTCGCCATCGCGTCCGGGCCTTCCCAAGACGTCCCCTCTTACCATATACAAGAGTACAAACTTCGTCCCATCACCCACCGCGTCTTCCGGGGGATCGCAAGGCCTACCTCTTTATCTCAACATTCAGTCAAGGCCTCATGCGCCAAAACCAGCTATCCGCCTTTCAATCCCAGAACCCAGCAAACGGAATAATGAATCCATCGCCCGTCCTTCAGCTAATGATTCCCCAATATTTGGAGGTTACTATGGTAGACCCAGTGGACCTTCTCTTGAGCTCAGTTCCACAGGCCGCGCGGAAGAGGTCCATCCAGCCCCAGAGCCCAGATCTACAACTGTGCTACCAGGGCCTTCATATGCTGTAGTTGGTGTCAGGGGATCGCCCAATGCACTGAACCGTGCCTCCCTTGCCTGGTCAGACAGCGTCTTTGACGAACTCTCTCTACTTGGCGAAGGAACCGGTGGTACCGTCCACAAAGTCAGAGACAGGCGCACGGGCAAGGTCATGGCCCGGAAGACGATTGGGACTCGAGAAGTACCAGTAAAACAGGTCCTTCGTGAGCTATCTATCATATCGTCTATCCATCACAACAACATAATATCCTTCCACGGCGCTTATACATCTTCGTCATCCAGCGAAGTCAATATTCTTATGGAATTCTGTGAGGGCGGGAGTTTGGAAAGTATTGCAAAACATATCAAAGAGCGTGGTGCAACTTTTGAAGAGAATATTGTTGGTCGATTGGCAGAAGGGGTCAGTTGTTAATTCCGAGCCCGTCCCCTTAATTCTGATTCAAGAAATTCATCTAGGTTTTACAAGCCCTTGCATATCTCCAAACGAAAAAGATCACCCACAGAGATGTTAAACCATCGAATATCCTTATATCTCGTGAAGGAGTTGTCAAGCTATGTGATTTCGGAGTGTCCAGTGAAATTCTCAGCTCTCTTGCTGGTACCCCAACTGGAACAAGTTTCTATATGGCTGTCAGTATATCTCACATATATGGGATTCGTACAATATCTGATATGTGGGTGCCACAGCCGGAACGAATCCGTGGGCACAGGTATAACATACGATCGGACGTATGGTCCATCGGGATATCCCTCCTGGAGCTAGTTCAAAGCCAGTTCCCATTTCCAAACGACCTTACCCCGATAGAACTGATGATGTACATCACCGCAGGAGGGGTACGTATATTAACCCCGCCCTCCCCGCCGATTTTCCAACTAACATGTCAAATGCTAGCCCCCCCGACTTGAGGATGAACCTGGTATGCAGTGGAGTGCTGATATGAAGGACTTTATAAGACAAACGTTAGTTGTTTTATCATTGAAAGGCCTCACCGAGTAACATGAATGCCAGGTTAACTATAGCTGCCCTGATGCGACCTGCTCCTAACGACATGCTTATCCACCCCTGGATAATCAACGTTATGAAACAAGAGGTAAATATGGCAAGGTGGATCTCTCAAGTTTGGGGCTGGGATAGACTGGACTAAGTCATGTGGATGGGTTCTTGGGGGCGCTGGTGTGTACAGATAGGCACAAGTCTTTATTTGCCTTTTTATTAAGTTATTTGCTTCTTATAATAGTTGTATCTTTAGCGATGTACCTTTCATTATTTACGAATCGTCAGATGACGCCTGTAGCACTGAAAAAGCCCTATTATACAGTCTCTTGCAAAGTATTTGATTGAACAACGCGGTAGTTAGGGAAGACCGAACTCCGTGTACTTTTGAACTCGGATATGCAGCCTTAGAACGGCCCTACGGAAGGTGATTAAGCAGGTGCAGAGAAATCCAGGTTGAGTGCATGCTCTTTACGGATCAGATACAGGTTTGTACATTATACCACTAATGGCCGAAGATAGCCATCGGTTTGTATGGTTCTTCGAGGTACTTAGTCTCTTCCTCTGTTAACTTGACGTTCACGGCGGCTAGGAAATTAGTTTAGTAAAAGGGGGAGCGCTGCAAGGTAAAATAGGCATACCGATAAGATCCTTGAGATTGTCAATTGACGTCGAGCCAATGACTGGAGCTGTAACACCTATAATGAATGGCATAGGTTAGAAACCCGGTTCATACTGGGAACCACGGACCGTATTGTACTAACCTTCTTTGCCCAACAACCAAGCAGTTGCGATTTGTGCCATTGAAATCCCCCTTTTCTTCGAGATTTCCTCAACCCTGCATAGATGTATGTAAGAGGCGTGACACTGCCTGAGGGGATAATTGTGTTGACGCACCGATTGATTATTTCCTTGCTAGGTTCACTAGTAGCTGTCATCGACGCCCATCTATATACCCAGAGAGGAGGGGTATTAATTCTTTAAACCGTATTAAAGCCCCCGGCAACGTACACATCACTCTTACTTCTCTTCGTCTGCTCCCCCAGGGGGCGAGCTAGGACACCTCGGGCAAGGGGAGACCAAGGGATAGATCCCACCCCGAAATACTGAAGCAGATAAGCAAGTCACATACCGGTTATAAGGTGAGGCATGCGTGATACCTTGAGGGTGGGGATCATCTCCCTTTCTTCTTCACGATAAACAAGACTGTAGAAATTTTGCATAGAAATAAACGGCGTAAGGCGGTTCTGAATCGCATGGTCTGTAACATAATGTTAGTGACGATTGAATAGATCTACCAAAGGACATACTTTGCATGGCATGAACTAGAATAGAGAAGGTGTTCAATTGAAGATTATATACTGAGGATAACGGAGCGCACACTGCCATGCATAACAAGAGCTCATGCCAATATACCGCACTAGTCCTGCTTGGACGACATCATGGAGGGCTTGCATCTTATTCAAAGATCTATTTCAAGATAGACGAGTTTTGTAGGGATAAGCATATACGTACAGTTTCAGAGATGGGTGTTTCCGAATCAAAACGATGACCTGACAAATGATGATAATCGGAAAGATAAGGGAGGAGCCTCGACTACTTAGCCAAGGCGTGAGTGAACGCACATTGTAAAACGTCGATATAATCAAGTTGGAGGCGTCTCAAACTATGCTTGACTGCATCAAATATGTTCTGAGTACATGGGCTCGGCATCGTTAAGGAATTATGGCAGCATCTTGGCAACTTACTTTCCTACTTGTTCCATACTGGTTCACATAGCGCTGACCATCCAATTCACTTTCTGGTCCATAAATAATCGTGCTGGGTTCGCGGCCGACAATGAAGAAAAGCTGGTAATATAAAGCAACGTGTCTAACCGTAACCGGGAAGCGGCAGGACGGGGGGTTTTGCTCACTTTAGTCATGACGACGATCTCCTCCCGTGGAAGGTTGAACTTCTTTATAGCTTTTCCTAAGATTTCCTCAGATTCCCCATTCGAGTAAAACTGATTGCAGAGATATAAGTGAACCCTCTGTAATAACAAAAACAAAACACTGAGTTACATTAGCGGTATCAAAGGTGTTAATTCCAGCATCATATCTATATATGCCAAAGTAAAACTTAGAAATCATCGAGGGGCTCAAAAGACGACGTACGCAGCCTTGATATGTTTGAGTCCCTCTTCCTCACCCAATACCCACGACTGCCATTCAGCATTTCCATAGGACATGCATCCTAATATAAGCTTTGATACTTTCAAACCAGAGTTACCAAGTCGAACTAGAGTATCAAGTGAACATCTGGAGCAAGGCAGTGTACGTTACAGGCGGGAGCTTGGCGTACCGTATTGCATTTTCGAGTTTGTGGACATGGCGATGGATGTGATAAGTCTGTGAAAGAGTACGCGCTTTTTATATTTTTGGATTCGATTACATGAGATATAACTTACGGATTTAGTTCCGATTCCCAAGTTTCAACCGATGGCGAAATATTTCCCCTTTAGCAACTTGTCGACCGGGGGTACCCATCCTTATCTCAGGATAAGCGCTAATAGTATGTTCCGAGCGTGAGGCTGGCTCCCTCTCTCATTGTTGCCTGACTGACGAATGCGAGTTTGAGAGCTGGTCCTCTGAGAAAGCCTCTCTGGGGAAACATTAAGGACCCCAGATACCCATTAGATCAAATTTGGCAAATCTTCTGTATCCCGGGTTAGCCGAGATGATTTGGCTGGCTTGACCCAACAGGTTTTCGGAGTCCTTGGAGTCTGGTATTCTACTCCTCAATTCCTCGCACACCTCCTGGTGATTATTCAAATAAGACATGCAAATAGAACGTGATACCAAGAAAGCCGAAATCAGACGAACTATGAGGCAAATATAAGCATGTAAAATCTATGCATATGGGCAGCTAAACAGGGCTAAATATGAATGTCAGCTCAATTGTAGCAGCCCCGATGCGACCCACTCCTAACGATCTGATTATCCACCCCTAGATAATGTCATGAAACAAGAGGTTGATCTGGCGAATTGGGTCGGCAGGGTATGGGATTGGTGTAGACTAGGCTAAAAGTCAGAGAGATGGGTCCTTGGTGGAGGTGTCGAGTCTTTTTTGCTTGTTAATTCACTTTCGAGAATTGTATTCAAGATGACCATCGGAACAACACCCTTCAATCCCTTAATCAAGGGCTCAGGAACAAAGGGGGTTATGTCGAGGTGTAGTTTTTGGATACCAATGCCGCATTCCTTCCTGTTCTTCAAGCAATCCACCAATTCCTCAATGAAGTTATTTTCTATGTTGAGGGGCGGATCCGGTCCCCCGCTGCTGATTGATAACACTCTCAGCGCAGGCAGGCCCCCCTCCGAGAAGATTGAAAGGAATGAATAGTCTAGATGTCTGAAATGGAGGCTCTTCAGATTTTGTAAGCGCTCGAAAAGCGTTGGCCACCAAATTTGCCGGCAGTAGGGGTCGTGAGTCAATTCCCAACTGTCGAGTTCTTCCAGAGGAAGGACATCCCAGATGGGCCCTGCTTTCCAAGAATTGTAAACATTCTTGCCATGAAAGGCTAGGGAAATTCTTGAACGTATCGATTCAGGCTCAACTCCACCCTGCGGCGCTCCCGACCCGCCCCAGGCTAACCTTATGCAGTCTTGCTTGAATGTTACCACGAGGCGGGAAATCGTTTGACGCACGCCTAGATGTCCGCCAATGCTAGACAGATCACCGAAAGTGGCAGGGAAATCGAACGAAGGCTTGCAATCAGTTGCCCGTATGTTCATCATAGCCGTTGTGGGATATGTGAGGTGCTTGAGCACGTGAAGGCAATATACGAGAGGAAGTGAGAGCTTGATGGATGATAGAGATGCTAGCATAATGATATTCTGGCTTGGAGGGGAGGTCGGGGGTGGGTAAATACAGCGTTGACCATGGAGGAATTCAAGGTGTTCAAGGTTGGGTGTATTCCTGAGTGAAGATATAAAGCGGTCTATAGCGAAGTCACCCATTGGATGGGTAATTTTGATGTGCGTGAGGTGGTCAAAGACAGGAAGTTCCCAGGTTGGTTTGAGATCAGACCAACAAAGTTTCTGTAAACGTGGATATGTTCCAGCCAAGAGGTTTGTTATGCACTTTGCGTTCGGTGAGACCAAGAACGTTAATTTTTCTAAGAGAGGGGTCGGACTCTTTGAAAAAATTTCAAATATCTCATCGCTCATGCTCGGTTCCATATATTTCAGCGTTATGCTGAGATCTCGAATCCTTGGCATGTTCCCCAACGTTGTTACGATCGTCCTCAAATATACATCTTCCATTACGACGGTGAGTGGGGCCATCTTGGATCTGATAAACATTTCTCTGATCCACTCTTCTAGGTCGCGGTGATTTTTGGAGACAATAGAGCACCAGAGACTAGGGCAGTCTAATGCAACGTACCGCCAGCGAGAGCATACGTGAGAAATCCGCATTCCGTTTGTTTCAGGGGGGACTATGCTGTTTAGGAAGATGGTAGAGAGTATTTCTGGGGGAAGGCAGCAGATGGGGAGGACCGCGTTACGTTGAGTACTCAATTCTTGGATATTCTTCTTGTGAACAGATATTTCGGCATCTATCCTTCGGTGCACATGCTCGATATCATTGATGCTAATGATTGTAGTTGGTTGGACACTGGAGCCCGGCATACTGCGTTCATCAGAACATGAGTACATTTATGAGTAAAGACTACACCTACTTTTCTTGTACTTGATGTGTTCGAACAAATGCAACGCGACTACAAAAAATAAAATCGCGGGCTACCCAACTAATCCAAACATTGGGCCAAACAGTGTCGGAGTATTGACCCTGGGCAGATCCGTGGCTCGAGGTATTGTCCTAAATATCGTCAGGATGCACTAGGCACATCTATCATAGGGGACACTAAAATTTATGTCATAAACCAGAGATCAATCGATGATCAGGTATTGTTACAGTGTACGCATGACAATCTGGAAACAATATCATACTCAGGAGGCGATGATGCATGGTATCACATAGATTTTGTGCGGTGCATATGCCATACAAACATAACTCGAACGTCGGCCAAAAAATCATCTCCCAGCCTTGCCACCCTTCATCTGTTGCTTCGACACCTTGGGACCAGACGGTGCGTTCGAGCGTGCGGGCTGTGAAGGGGAAGAAGGTTATATGTAGGACAATATTACAGCAAGAGAGGTGGACAAACCTTGGCCTTCTTTACCTCCTTCTCCTTCTTCTCGGACTTGGCCTTTGTGATGGCAGCCAACCGCTGCTGTGAGCGCACAGCGGCAGTTTGGTTGCGCTTGGCAGCAATAGCGGCCAAGTCAGCACCAACGATGCCGCGCTGGTGCTTCACTGTTCGGCGTGAGCGTTTCTTGGCCACCTCTTCTGTGATGCCTTTCTTGTGCATCCGACGGTAGACCTGAGTCCATGCGATCTTACGGGGGTTTTTCCGTTGGAGGAAAAGGGAGGAGTTTTTAGAGCTGGCGAAACGGAAAACCTGCGAATGTATGATCAAATCTGTATGATTAAAAATTGGGGGTATTGGGTCGTACTTTGCTGTCGCCGCGAACGAAGAGTTTGCCCTTGCTGGGGTAGATGCGGTACCCGGAGAACGAATCAATTTCGACCTTCTGTACTCAGCAGCAAATTATCAGAGAGCGGATAAAGAATAATGATAGGAGACCACATACCATCTGCGTAATACGAAAGGCGACACCAAGTCAGTAAGTTTTCAAAAGTAAGAGTTTATGCCGTGGGTCATCCAAAACCGCTGAACATCATCCAACCGAAATTCCATTGAATCCCCGTGTTTTCTACATCCTCAGAGAGCCAAACGTTCCAGGAATGCGATCCTATCCCTCTGCAGCCTCAATAGACATAGATTCGTGCTCACCTTGATGGGTTTTGTCGGTTGGCGTTGGTGAGCGTTACAGGCACCTACCCGAACCGAAACTCTCGGTAAATGCCGATATCCACGTGGGATGCCTCCCAATTGAGAAGTTGGTTTTCCCTAAGTGAGATATGTTGTAGAAACCATAATTATTCTCATTGCGTACTGAATTGTCACCTGTGCTGCCCATGGCCATCATACAGGTGAAGGCAACATGTATATATGAAAGACAGAAAAACAAAATTAGATTATCATTTGTCAAATGGGCATCCAAAATATTGATAAGACGAGAATAAACTAAGTGTGTACCCAAGACAAGTGTTCAGTGGTCAGAAGAGTCCATGGAGTCTCGTCTATAGAAGTCCGTCCAAAACCTCGCCATTCTCGCAGAGAATGGGATAGTATTCATAGCTTCGGTGAATGGGCTCTCTGTGGTGTGTATTTCGCCTAAAAAAGGAGACCATAAGTGGGATGTCGACAAATAGGAGAACAAAAACGAACCATCTCGTTCTCCTTCTTTTCAAACCCGCATTTTTGATAGAAAGCTGAATGGTCTTCGGTCAGAATGTAGACTCACTGTGGGTGAGACACACGTACGAATGTTCTTGTCACTGCAGTTCAGGATTGTCTTGTATGCACCGCTGTTCTCGCTGATGGACAAAAGTGCCTGGATGATTCTGAATCCTAGCTTCTTCCCTTGTTGCTTTTCATCGACGGCAATATCTTCAATATGCCCTACGGTGCTCAGACCCCTTTGAAACTTTCGTTCCATGAAAACGGTCCCCACTCCTGCAATTTTGTCGGTGGTCTTGTCAACAATGACGAGGGTGTAATATGTGCAAGACGAAGCACGTAATGCTTCAAAATGGGCACGCCATGCAGCGTCTCCTGGGTCCGTGACAGCAGTCAGGATTGAGAGGACCGATAAGTGACCACGGCTGTAGTCTGTAGATGCTAAGGGGCGAATCTGATTCACCAAGCCAGTGTGAGCGGGAAAATGTCTCAAACCCAGTGTTGTTCAACGTACATGCACGTCTGGGTGGAGTTGGCTCTTTACCTCGTGCGAGATAAGGTCAGCAGAGAAGAGAAGGTCGAGCTCGTTGTCCGGTGTGAAGGGTGAAATGTTGGCTTGTGTGAATGACATTATAATGATAGTTGAGTAGAAAAGGATAGCTTTCTAGGGTGTGACGGTAGACTTAAGGATTGAATTTGAGGTGAAGATGATGTGGTTGAAGTTGAAGTTGAGTGTGGAAAAGTCGGGGCCTGGTTGCAGGCGAATAGTGTGCAGTGCACGGTCACAGCCACACCGATCAATGTTTCCATCTCTGCTCGTCGCCTGTGCTGGCGCCGGCGATTCATTTTTTCTGTAGAAATCACTAGTATGCCTTATATATACTCAGCCGGCGTTCTCTTTTTTGTTGGACCTGAGCGTTAACATCGCAACATAACACATGGATGATTGTACCATGTGAGCATCAGCAGGCTTACGGCTCTTGCCAAGCTCACTGGACATTCATCGATGAACCTGAAAAGGGATGTATATAGTCACGGTTCCCAGGCTCACGTCATTAACCAACTGAACAGTGGGCAATATGAGATGGGGATGGTTCAAAATGATTGAGCATGTTCACAAGGCCGGTTCCCGCCATAAGTGCGGATACTTTGAACATTGAGGTCAGAACCTGTTTGATCATGAGGCGGGGATGATAATCGTAATCCTGGGCTTCTAAAACCATTTATCCTGGCGTTTCTGCAGAAACGAGGCCGCTTAGAACCGTATACCAGGCAAGAGATTGGATATGACATCTGTAATCCTAGGGCTTATCTAGAACACATACTTATTGAAATTAGCACACGGTTAGCTCCGTCTCGTCCTGTCTTCCTTCTCCCAGAGTCGAGGATTTGGACCGTGGTTCGTTATATTTACGTGTCAAAAAAGAAGGCCACAAATTAGAACAATCATTGAGTCTTCCAAACAGCTGTTGGTCAGAAAGTCTCAAGAGAACAATTTATTAGTTTGTGAAACTCCTTTAGATCAAGTCTGGAACTTTCCACGAGTCTGCATCTCGTCTCGCGCCGATGTTGGTAAACCAACACATGCCAGGGACACTCGGTTCTGCCATGTCAACATGTCACGGCTTTATTCCGTGTCCTATAGTACATGATGATCACGAATGTTAAGAATAACCCGAAGCAAAAGCGGTATCTGACTACGTCACCTCGATGGCCTTTGGTTTGGCGACTGATAGAAGTGACAATATGGGAATAGTGTTGACCAGAATTATAGTAGTACTTCAAGGAGATAAGAGTGCCAAACTTACACGATGTGTCAATACTTTTAAGTGTTTTGGAGGCGGATGTTTCGGACCGGAGAAACCGGTTGTTGAAAACGTCGGCGTGAGCCGATCGCTGTTTCCCAATATACGCCTGCTACATTTCCCTTTACTGCCGTTTACAGATTGTGCACAGCACAACTCATAATCTGTCAGCTATACCTCTACCCTTTTTTAAGCCGAAGCTACTTCTTTTTTCACCGTGGCGCCTACCATGAACTTCTTCAAGACAAAGCCACGAACACCCCCGGATCTGGTTCGAGGGTTGCGAGATGCGATACCTAGACTGGAATCAAGCGCCCCTGGAGGGGAGACTCGGAGGAAGGTGCGTGAAACACCTTACGCGCTCGGAAACCTATGTTGCAGTTCTGGAGACCGGGGTGCCCTTGTTAGATATTCACGAACCCTCTATAGGCAAACGAAGACATATCCAAGAATCTTCAACAGATTAAAGCCCTCCTGTATGGAGATGGTGGTATGTTATCTTGCTTCAGAGGTGCCGGCATCAAAAGTCTAATGTTTTTGAAAGACCCAGCGCCAGAACTTGTAGCACAGCTTGCACAGGAAACTTATAGCACAGATCTCCTCCATCATCTCGTCTTGAACATCGCCCGCTTCGAATTTGAGGCGCGGAAAGATGTTGTTCAGATATTCAACAATCTCTTGCGACGACAGATTGGTACGCGATGGCCAACGGTAGAATACCTCTCTGCCAAACACGAGGTCATATTTTCTGCACTGGCTGGATACGAGAACGAAGAGATTGCCTTGAATACGGGGATGATTCTCAAGGAGATGCTGCGACATGAACAACTAGCGAAGATTTTGTTGCATTCTGACCAGTACGTCCCGAAGACATCGATAGCTGACTCAGGGGTACCATAACTGACGCCACTTCAACATAGATTCTACAAATTTCCGCATTATATCGAAACGACGACATTTGGGATATCATGCGATGCATTTGCCAACCTCAAGGAGACACTTACGCGACATAAGCCTATGGTCGCAGAATACCTAGACCGAAATTATGACCGAGTATGCCGTAAACATTTTACTGCTATACTTGCTTTCTGATCCGCTTTCGCCCTAAAGTTTTTCTCATCCTTTACCACTCTGATTCTGTCCAACAATTATGTCACGAAGCGCCAGTCTCTCAAACTCCTTGGCGAAATCCTCCTCGACCGTGCCAACTTCAATGTCATGACAAGATACATCGCCAGTGAAGCGAATCTCAAGATGATGATGAATCTCCTCCGGGATAAGAGTAAAAATATCCAGTTCGAGGCATTCCATGTGTTCAAGGTTAGTTGTCGTACATAATCTTGTATTCAGCGGCCGTGATACATTTCCCTTTCAAGGTATTCGTTGCAAACCCCAAGAAGCCGCCTCAGATCGAGACCATCCTCCGCCGAAACAAGGAAAAGCTTTTGACATTCCTGAAAGATTTCCACAACGACAAAGAGGGTATGTTCATTTTACCCCTACCTCGAAACCTTGTTTATTGAGCCACTTCAGATGAACAATTCAGCGATGAGAAACAGTTCCTCATTGTACAGATCCAAGGCCTCTGATCAGCCCACTCATACCCCCTTCCCCCCATCATTAATGACACTGACGCTGGTATAGCATCCCATTGAAACACCGACCCCGGACCGAACCCATTCAACAAGTCCGCGACTTGTTCCCACCTTTCCCCGAATCCCCGTCGCTTGTTTACCGCGCAGCACGATCTTGATCATACTCAATGCCCCATACCTCTGCAACGATTTGTCTGTAACACCAACTCCATCATCTGGCACTTGCATATCCATCCCTTCGTATTTTCTATAGCCGTTTCTCTGGCATCTTGTTGACCTCCTAATATTGCCCCTTATTCCTAATTTTGGTTTGAGTATTAGTGATCAGGCCAACCATGTACCTGTTGAACGATTTACACAATATATGTCTCATCCCAGCATCAGGAACATGTGCATCACTAGAAACAACAAGCAAGACTGTCTTGCATGATTCATCAACCAAGAACATTCAGGTACAAACTTATCATGTGCCTAGAATTACATGTTTACCTCCAATGCCAACCTTATTAACATCACGAAAGTCTTACCCGCGTCCAACAGAAAATATTTGTCTTGATTATTATCAGAAAGGCCCCGAACCCGGTACAAGAACTCCCCTCCTCGATCAAAGCCATACAAAGGTGGTTCTCGTAGGAATCTCGAGGTTTTTAGCAACTAACTCCAAGTTACGGCCGCCATCAACTCTTCTATATATGAGGGTCCCTGCAGATCCCGCGACACCGGCAGCCACCACAAACTCTTCGCCTGCTCTGTCCGCAGGTCCGAATTCCATACCCCGGATCTGATCGATTCCAGTAAAGACCTGGTTGATCAACTTCAGCCCTTCGTATTTGGTTCCCGCAAAAACGTGTTCAAAGATGGCGATTGAGTCACCACGGGGGTCTTGGACACCGGTATTGCGGTTCGATACGTAGATGTAGGGGATGGGGAACCTCTTGGTAGGAGCAGGGATTTGGATCTCGCCCGCTGCAAACAATGCACCTGTCGGTGTGTTAGGAGGGATTATGGAAACGCTTGCGATAATCGACGATGTGCCATTGGGCGCAGTGGGTATCGCTTGCACAGTGAGCGTCGAGCTTAGCTCATGCAGCGTAAAAAGCCGTTTGTCTTAAGAACTGAGTTCAGAGTTCATTGTGTAGTAGGTGGTCGAGAGACATACTGGAAATAGCGATGTGCCTGGGTCCACTACCTTTAGGTTGTGGGATAGAACCTTGAATTTTATAATTGCCAGGTTTACTAGTTCGTGCAAGTCGCCATATGGTATCTTGTCCCTGTGGGTATTGGTGTTATGTTTAGCGCAAATTAAGTAGGGTGTGGGCTAGTGTGGGTAGGACTGACCAGATCAGGTACGAAGACTTCTTTATTGAACTCCAGGGCCATGTGGGGATGTGATATCGCCGTCACAGACGCTAATGGGAGTGAAATCACAGGGGCTGAGTCGTCAAACTGTTCTGGAGAGGATGTTGTTGGTACTATGCGACCGTTCCCTGAGTTATAATTGAAGATGGCGACTTCGCCAGTGGACAGCGCAGTTGCGAAAGCTGGGCTGTCTCCCCCAGAACTGATAGTTTGTACAGCATTGGACAAAATCCCTTTGGAATCGATATCGAATGATTGAAGTGCGCCAGCAGTCACCTCATTAGTAGCACTAGAGTTATTTGATATTAGCCCTTAGAATTTATAAACGTACGAGGTCGAACACACTAAAGAATGCTCCTGTTAGTAGGGTGAAGCGATATCCACGATGGTTGTGGACCTGTCGGGGTTTTGGCGATAAGGGAAAGAGAAGATGTTGCTGAATTGAACACATAGGTTGCAACAAAGAGGTCATAGCCCCCAGCGAGAATGGTAAAGACAACCATATCAATACAACAATTCCGAAGGTCGGTGGTGGTTCGGGCTTTGGTTTATGGAAAACCGTAGCGATTTGGACGTCCTTTTATACCAAGGAGATCCAAAAGAAGCGCGTGCCCTCAATATTTGAAACAGCATGGTGTGCTAAATGGGATCCAGCAACGCTACCCCATAATAGGCATATCAGACGGTCTTCTTTCTGTGACCCGAATGATGGGTTGAAGACGGATTCGGTAAATAGACGGAGGAAAGCTGGGTGTCTTTCAAGGAATTGGGAGCCGGTAATGGCGAGTCCACAATGCAGCTCATGGTTCGAAAAGCGACTGGTGACTTTGATAGGTGAGATCCCATGCAGCTAGTTCCTATAAATGGGAACATTGCGACATAAATAGAAGATCAATTTAGGCAAATAATCGGCCGCATGGAAAAGTCTCTAGTTCGAAACTCTCTTGCGACATACCCGAGCCTTCACCATTATTTTGGCGACTTATGACGGCGGTGCGCTCCGAGCTCCTCACAAGAAAGGTCGAGCTTCCATGTGGGGGCGTGGGTATGGACGTGACAGCTCTGCGAGGAGCCTAAGCGAATTCCGAGAAAGTAATTGTCGTGCGATTACTAATAGTCAGAAGGCAAGCGCTCAGGGTATTTTTGGCATCACAGAAAGCCAATCGCGAGGTCCGTTACTCTGCGCAGCCGCCAGAAATCTACATAAAATCTGCGATACGCATTCGTTCAGATTTTGAGAGGGGGAACATTGGTACATACTAATCCATGTCCTCTCCAGAACCACCAGATTCCTCTGCACTTTCTGGTTCGTCCGGATCCTCTTCGCCGTAAGCAGACCTAAATGACCACTCCACTCTCTTCAGAGCAGGTGGGCGGATGTAGACAGTCTCATTTTCTCTACCTTCAAGACAGTACCCCTTCTTTCTTGCTACCCAACGGTCACGAAAAGCATCGTCCTCATACATGATCTCCATGCACCGATCACATTCACCTGCCCAGAGATATTCATTTTCTCCTTCGTTATTAGATAACGCTGTTTTCCCAGATCCGAAATCGGCAATGGATAGTGAAACGGTGTGGAGTTGGGTGAGAGAAGCAAAAGCGCGTGCGTAGTGCATCTGATACATCAGGTGTTAGTTCCCAGGTATTGGATTGACAAATAAAAAGACATCACAGGTAATCCTGTTCCATCTTCATATATTAGAGTGCTCGGACCCGGCGCGCAGAATCTGGCTACTGAGCAAGTGTGGCATAATCCACACCAGATTCTAGTTTGATGGAGTTTAAGAACTTTGAGGGCGGGTAATATTCCTCCAATGTTGTGAAATACAACGGGTGACGGCCATGGTAGTCCACGGATATCTAACTCGGTCACCGAAGAGGACACATGGGTGAAAGGGAGTCGATCCGCCGGATCATCAGAGCCGTAGTGAGGCATCATTGAAGGAGATAGCCAGTCAAGGCGAATTTTCGACAAGCATTCAAAACCTTGAAGGTTCCAAACGGACGTATGGCGAGAGTCGGTTTGAACACAGTGTATTTGCCTTTGAATGGATCAGTTGGTCAACGGTTATAACGGAATTGGAAGGTTTACCTTGCCCATTTTTTCTTCACCTCTGGAAAAATAACACATGTAGTCTGTATGTCTGTCGGAAATTTGACAAAGAGCGTACGAAACCAAGCCTCAAGAGCGAGAGTTCGATAAACTTTAGAAGCTAGGGTGAGGGCTTCAATTGATGACCAGCTTCTCTTGTTCGCTCTTCCAGTTTCCTCCAGTGCACCAGGATCATCCAATAGACGAGAAATGATCTCGCGAACAAGCTCTGGAGGTAGATACATATCGTTTCTACGGCGGGGTCAGACAATCTTTGAGAGTGATTGCAACCTACAGGCGGAGTCCGGACCGGGAGTTGCGGTGTTCCAACGCCGTCTAAAACCCGGCCGCTCGATTAAACGAAGCTTGAGGCCCGCGAATATGACGGTTAACTAACGACCACATGATTTCTTTCGTCTCGGCGAGCAACACAACGCTGTGAAGGAGGGAGAGCGTATTTGAAAGAGCTCAGTGTTTCATCTCATAATTCAACATATATAAGAAACACAACGGTTGCGATGTCTATATTATCTCCAGGGACATCCAAGTCCAACTAAAGTCATCTTGAACAATGATTTTGACTAGTACTGCTGCTATTCTCGTTCTTCTAACCGTCTCAGTCGTCGGTATACCTTGCACTGAAGACAGGAAACTTCTTCGAAAGGAATGGTGAGTTTTTCACGTACTTCACATATTGCACACGTTTGACGGTTCCGGATACCAGGCGGCAGCTCACTTCGAGTGAGCAGCAAGAATACCTCGCTGCAGAAAGGTGCCTTCAGGCTCTCCCGGGTCAGACGGGACTCCCTGGCGTCGTATCCCGGTTTGACGATATGCAAGCCATCCACCAAGTTCAAAGTTCCATCATACATAACGTTGTAAGCCCCTTTCCATTAGTTCGCATCTCGCAACTGCTGACGGCATCCAAAGGGTCAATTTCTACCCTTCCACCGCCTTTATGTACGCGTCCACGAGGACCTCCTTCGTACAGAATGCGGTTACAAAGGAGCTCAGCCGTATCTATGATTTTCTTGACGTTATCCAGTTTGCATTAACCAATGTTCAGGTGGTGGGACGAAACCCTCGATGATGGTAACTATATCAATTCGCCCCTGCTGACACCCGAGGCCTTTGGAGGGAATGGCGTGGGCGACTCCAAATGCGTTCTTGATGGACATTTTGCCAATTATACCTTGCACTTGGGGCCTGGGTACGAAGTAACCAACCACTGTTTAACAAGGTCGATCAACAATGCGCTGGGTTCTGGAACATTTTTTGTTCAGAGAGCCTTATCTGCCTCAAGTTTCTCGGAAGTCGAGACACAGATAGTACGCGTACCAGGTCCACACCCTGCTGGTCACTCGGGTAAGTATATTATTCCCTTTTTTACATGTATATCAACTAAATGGTTGTGTACATAGCAATTGGCGGAGAGGTGTGTTAACCCACCCGCCCCAAATATATTTTTGCTAACATCATTCAAAAATCCAGATGGCAGATCCTACATCTAGTCCGGGTGGTGAGCCCCCTATTCCTCAGGTCTCCACCGAATGCAGCTGATTTGGTTGTAATAGATCCAATCTTCTTCCTCCACCACGCTTGGATGTAAGCCTCCCTTTTACCCTCCATGCGTACGTCAGGGATGCTCACAAAGTACGTCAGCGACCGTATCTGGTCGACATGGCAAGGGCTCGACCCGAACACTCGCCTTGCTGATATTTCCGGTTACACAACTACACACCCCCCCTTTGAAGAGACCACGCTTGACTACGAGATGAATCTTTTTGGCATCAGGCCAAATGCCACCATACGGGAGGTTATGGATATATCGGGAGATCTTATTTGTGTGGAATATAGCTAGAGATCTTCAGTTTGCCTGATCAGCAGGCGGTCTATGCGGACTTGGCATATCAAAACTCTTGAATTCACATAATCCATCATTTACTTTATTATAGAGGCTGTGCGACATGAAGTCAGGTTGCGAGTAGAAGTTATCATAAAAATAACATGGCAGTTTATGGGATGGTCGTAACTTGACCTGTTTGGTTCATACAAATTAACCACCTCTTCAGAGAACTACTACATGTCGTAAGGTACCTGAATTCGTCAATCTATGGTATACTCTAGGGCGTAAATGACATCTCATCCCTGTCCACACTCATTACCCTAGCATATTCTAGAAAAAGCCTACCAAAAAAGCATATATTGAGCCTACTAGTATTTTGATCAAGGCTGGGGGAAAGAGAACTTCACCTGAAAACATATGCGGTCACATCTTCCTTTCTCCAGAAGGACTTACTCCATAACCGACCCGCACTCGCGATCCTGTGGGCAAGTTCATCGTGAGCACCTTCTCCATACATCCCACCCCTGAAAAACACAAGGGCATCATGGACATCTGAGTAATCCATTTGTACTGGAATATAGTGAACCCAGGGCTGTATGCGGTCGAGAAACCTAGCCAGGTATCATTTCAGCCAAAGGACACCACGTCCGACCGTACTACACACCATTCAGGGTATACCGTAGCTTTGAAAATCAAGGAATTCGACGTGATGAGCCGTTTGAATCGGCTTGACCATGCATTTCCATCGACCTACTCGATGGTATTAAGCCACGCCCGCCCGTTTCAGGATGGAGCTAGATAGTTCAAAATGTGTACTTACGTCGATTATGTACTTGGAATTTCCGGCTTCTTTTTGACCTTGAAAATTCCTCCATTCATACATCCTCAATAATTCGTCACAAAATGGAGAGGGACAGCCAACGGGTAATCCGGCGAATGAGATATCCATCATGGCAGGATTTAGTTTTGTCTTGGGAACGTCAGTGCCTTGTCCTACCCGCGCCCCTCTTTGTAGGGGCGGTATCAGCACCTTCGCAGTTCCATTCAGCTCATGAGCGAAATCAACTAGGCGTGCGCGTTGTGCGCTTTTCCAGCGTGTCTCTGGCGCGTGGTACATTCCTGTATTGCTTCCCCTCCAAGATAGGCGCTCATCAAGTTTGGCTTCCCAAGGAGGGTCATCACTGCGTGGCAAAATGTCATCGACCCAGGACAACAGGAGAGGTATTTGAATGTCGTGGTGCATCATAGTTGAACAGTAGGCAAATTGGGGGATCATCGCACTTTGAGGGGCAGGGTTGGCATGAATTAGGAATTCACCCACTTCATCGAGGAGTTGTGGATGGCTACAAGGGTCCATTGCCTTACGGTGGTCGAAAATGAATGTTTTATTTGCTCGGAAAGAAGGGATAGGATTCGGCTGACGAGCTGGGGATGACGGGGAACACCCTGAGAGCCAGCCAAGATTTTTATTAGGTACCACGGTGCTTAAATCTACATCTGTAAAAGTTATTTTCGTTAACATCTCCTGAAGTTCAATCCCCTAATTGAAGAAATAACGACATACTTGTTCCTCTAGATGCGGCATCTACTGAAGCCTTCTTTAATTCATAGTCAGTGAATAAAGTAGGGTTGTCGTGCGGTGAAAAGACCGCGCGGAACGGCGGAATGTGCTGCTGAATATCCCGAAATAGTTCTAAAAAGTCCTCGCCCCCCCGAAGGAGGTGTTGATTTTCTGTTGACAAGGGCTTCGAAAAAGAAACGTTCAGAAGCTTCATACTAGAATTCATTGATGTCTTTCCCAGAGTGTATGTATCGCTGTGCGCTTCTCGAATGCGTTGCAACCGCTGCAATTCACTAGGGTCAATGCCCCAAAAAGGTTCCAAGTCCCTCCATATCTGATCATATTCATCAGGCAGTTGAACGCCGTTGGACTCGACGTAGTGCCACCTGCATGCAACACACAAAATAAAAACAGCTACGAGGCATATGAGAATGGACATACCAAGCATCGAAACCTCTAGGTGGGGCTCGTCTATAACGCCGTCTATATTCCGTAGCGGCTTCTTTCAAAGTCCTACTCGCACGGTCGAGTTTCCCCTTCCATATGGCCTCTGCCTGGTTAATGAGTTCATAAAAAGGATGAGGTCCATCCGGATTAACCGCCAGGATCCCATCATCGCGAAAGAAGTGAAGGGGAGGGACGCTTATGTAGTCTTCCACAAACGGGGAGCTTGATGACTCAATAATAGGGGTTGGCGGGTTAGTGTACAAAGGAGTGAACTTAGCCGAACGACTTTCGAAGGAGAGTAGATCTCGAAAGTAAAGAGCAAGTAGTACGGCGAACGCGCAAAGAGGTACTCCGATTAACCGAATTATGCGTCCCGAGAGCATGGAAGGGGGCAAAGAAATGGGAAAAACACATTTCTAAGAGGCGGCAGGCCACTTTAACCACGAAGACAGTTTCGACAGCCTCATGGTGACAGATTGACATATCATGGGACGTTCGGCGCGTGAGGCACCCGGCCCTTCACGTACGCTGTCCAGATGATGCGCTCGGATGTTGTGGCTTGTCAATAGTGGCCTCGAGTTTTATGCCTCGTGAAAGCTTCCGATAGTAGAGTTGCCGAGGCTACGATACCCTCTGGGAAACGTATTGGACCATGAACTTAGACAGATGAGTATTATAGATCTTTCAAAGTTATAAGTCAGTCGTTGAGGCTTACTCGATCTGGTGGCTACAGATGACAAGGCCTAAGTTGCCGGACTGTCTGGCGATGCAAGTGCCAAGGCAGACATCCTGCATTCTGGGCGCTGGCAATGACTACCACGGTTCTCTGCGGCCTTCTTGATGCGGAACTAAGGCCGAGGTCACACATTAGAGATAAATACAGCCTTTTATGAAGAGTCGCAATCAAGGGAGAGCTGAACCATTGAAGGATGCATGAACCCAGAACCGGTATATGAAATTAATGCGGCGCAGGGAGTCGGAGCAGGTGACCCCTCCGCCGAATCATGTGATCTTAACGCGCATGTAGACCCCTCTCATTAACTCCTATTCCGTTTGTCATAGAAATGTACCAACTAAATTCTCCTCAACCGCTTCCTCAGGTTATACAGCGATATTTTACATGAGTCTTTTCCTTTAATATGTACAACCACGGATTACGTCCAGGTCTCCTTAATCATATCCGCTGCTCGTTCAGCTATCATATAGACAGGTGCTTGTGTGTGTGCACTGGTGACGAAGGGCTGAAATATACCACAATTAGATTCAACGAAAACGGACCCTCGTGAAATTCTGACCAGGATAGATGCATCAACAATACGAAGCCCAGACACGCCTTTCACAAGCAGGTCTGGATCAACGACACCATAGTCTGCGTCCCTTGCTGACATTCCAGCGGTCCCTACTGGATGAGCGGAGCTGAACAGCCCCTCTCGAATATATTCGTCCAATAGATCATCATTAGTCGCATTTGCGAGCGCACCAGTTGGCTCGATAATGTAATCTTTCCAAACGGGGGCACTTACGAATCTCTGAGCGCTCTTGACAGACTCGCGGATCGCAAACACATCAAATTCGGACTCCAGGAATGCAGGGTCGATTAGAGGTTGGTCAAACGGATTTGTGGAATTCAGGGTGACGGACCCCCCTAAAATACCATCTGCATCATTATCCCGGTGAAGTTATGGATGATAAACCTACGTGACACCGGCGAGACGACGATTGTTCCTAAGTTAAAGAAGTGGCCCTCCATAGGCCTAAGCCCTCCCCCGTCCTGCGAAATGTATAGGGACTGAGGAGGTGTCCTTAGAGAGACAAGAAAAGGATATTTACCTCAATAACCATCTCATAATGTGGTGTATTTGCTCCGGCGGCTGGATCAGGGAACTTCTTGAAGATGGGCGAGGTATCAGGAATGCGAGACCAGACAAGATGAGAAGCGCCGGCATCTCCAAGAGGGCCACTCCCGTCTACCTCCCACTCCTGAAGGAGGTCAGCCTCGAGCGTGGCATTGTTCGTGATGCTGAGTTGATAATTTAATTAGCTCAAGGCTTCACATGAGACGAACGACCGAACCTGTCAAGGGTATTATTCGAGTTTACAAACCAAGAGTTCCCAACTGCGGGTTGGTCCGAGAGGTTCTTACCAACGCTGGGAAGGTGAACAATGGATGCGATACCGAATGGTTCGAGTTCTGATTTATCGCCAATTCCTGACTGCAGCAAAATATGTGGAGTTCCAATGGTTCCTGCCGATAGGATCAGCTCTTTTGACGCAGTAATGTGAGTACGGGGTCCTACAGACATAGCGGTTGGCACTGGCACACGCTCATCATAAAGAAATATCGACATACCCGTCGCAGTTTGTGCAAACTCCACAGTTCGGAAAACAGGTTTTGCCTCAACACTACCACCGGTTTGAAGAATGCGTGTAACGCGGTTGTTCAGAAGGACGTGAAGGTTTCGCCGGGTTTGGAAGCGAGCTGCTAAGTATGACGTAGCCGAGCTACTTCGCTTTCCGTGGTCAATTGTTGCTTGTAACCATCCTTAAGGCACCCAGTTACTAAAAATTGACCATTGTACGCATCCTGACAGATCTTGACCTACCAAGTCCCAGAGGATTTCCAGCATTTGTGTCTCTATTGAATGGGAATTCCTCGGGTAATTCAACGGTTGTTCGAATTACCCGGGAGTCAGTTGCATGTGGGAATCCAGCCAAACTAACAGAGTTAATGCCATCGAAGCCATGTACCGACGGGTCGAACTGGCCATCAGTATTGTGGTGGTCGGTGGGCTCTGTCCACTTCTCGTTCTTGACAATGAAACAGACAGTAAGTTTTAGCCTGGTTCCCACTTCAATTGACACACAGACCTTCCGGATGTAGGGTTGTAAGCTATCCCAGGACCAACCTGGATCCTTCGTCACAGCTGCAAATCGATCGAAGTCCGAAGACGAGCCACGCGTGTAAAACATCCCGTCTGTGACGCGGAAAGTGTTCTTCAGCCCGAGAAAGGACGATGTTTCACAGCAGATGATTAAGCTTACTGATGGAACTGCTACCACCGAGGATGTGTCCCCTTGGATAATTGAGGACACGCCCATTCAGACCGGCCTGTGAAGTGGTCGTGAAATTCCAATCGAAGGCAGTATCCTCGAGTCTGGTGGCAAAGAAAGGAACCTCAGAACTTTGAACATTTTCATTTCTAGGGGAGCCCCTTGATTGTAAACGAAACCCTGTGATGGAAGCTCTTCACTAACGATGGCCCACTCTCGATAACAAGGACGTTGAAGTTCGGAATCTCCGTCAATCTATTTGCAATGACGTTGCCAGCGGTGCCGCCTTGCCACGGACGAAATATGTATAAGTTAGCGGAGTAAAAAGCTCTAAAAAGGTTGATGACCATACCTCCTACGACCACAAAATCATAACTGATGGCTGGAAGGCTCTCAACATCCTCATAAACAACAGCAAGTGTGAAAGCAGAATTCAAAAGGACACATATGCCCAATGAGACTGACGGTAACTTCATGAGTAGAGATGAGGATATTAGACAAGGAACACACCATTTAAGTACAGTGTTCAATGGGAAAAAGGATGCGATTTAATGGGATGGGTGAGAGAGCATTGGGATTCCATGCCCAAGGGGGACGCGAATAATTGACAAAGAACCTTACGACATATTTCCTTGATGTCGCCGTGTATTCCAACTCAATCAAGTTCTGCTTACATTGGGAGGGGCCGATAGTCAAGTGAGAGTGGACACCGACTGCTTGTGGGAGTTATAGAGGACCAAAAAGATGATCCAAATGGGTGTGTGAAGATGCTAGAGGGGATGGGTCAGGGGTTCGGTGGTCAGGTGGGCCTTGCGTCTACCATGTCGAGTTAACTAGGGAGAGTTGGTCGCAGCTCACCTGTTGGTTTTCCACCCACTTTTGCTTTAAGAGCATCGAAGTTGCGTAAATAGCCCTTCCGAGGACTGTTTCCCATAAGGATGTTTACGAATACGTCCGAATTGTATTTTCCATACCGCGTAGACCCCATAAGGGCTATAGAGAAAGTGCCTGCCGATGGATATCAGCCAGGCCTCGGAACGGGCGGCATTCCTCTAGTTCCCGCGGCGGATGATACAAACTATCAAAACTCAGGAATTGACATCGGGTTATGTACTGGCTATTGCAGGGTCTTACAGATGGTACGCGAGGGCTGCAGGGGTTGGATATGTCCTGCAGAACCTGTCCAGAAGGTCGCGGCGCGGTACTTTGCGAAATATTTTGTCAGGCTATGCCTGGTGCGGAGATAGGCAGCCAGAACTAGAGTCGATTGAAGCCTTGCGTTTTGTTGCGAGCTCCAATTTTACCAGTACATACGTCAGCTCCTATTTGGACCATCACCCTGGCCGTGGGGGGCCATTGGGCTACTCACGTGACGCAATTTTTGATGATATGTACGGCCCATTGGGCGGGTTTTTTGTACATATTGTGAATGGCCCTCGAGTCTACGCAGTGGATCGCCAAAGACACTACCTGTGAAATATGTTTGTAATATATGCCTGGATGGAATCGATATGAACTACCCAACCAAGCATCCGGTTAATCCAACGGCCCCAAAAAATAAGTATCTAGTAGCAGGCTTCGAATTTGCCACACCGGGTGGGATGCAACACGATGGATTCCCCGCATCGGAGGAGACAAACGCGGCACTATTTGTAACCCCTAGATCGAGGGGCGAAGTTAAATGGGAAGTGTTGGTCAAGGACGAACATTGAAGGCAGCTCGGGTCGGGTGTCGGGATTGAACTTCCTTAATTCGAAATATATATCAAGTATATATGAGATATGCAGAGTTATAAAACAGGCGAAATTATGTGGGGATGGGTGAGACAGGCTCAAGCAGTTTCATCAAGTCAAGCAAGTTCAAGCAAAGTAACCCAAGACACGAATGTACGGCAATTTTCATTGAAATGTCAAGACAGGGCGGGAGGAAACTGCACGGTTTGGTAAGATAGAGTCCAAATGAATTGGGCTAATCTGATCTCATAATCCCACTTGAATTATATTCACCTGACTGATTTCTCACCAGGTATAATATATGAGATCTTGAGAACTCGGTCTTGTCGGACTGAAGGCTTTCGTATG
>CEMJ01393835.1:35659-52681 GCA_900068955.1 Clitocybe nebularis | reverse complement strand
TGTGTTCTAATTTACATAATTGAATTTGAGTTGCTAATTATGATTTAACCATTCCTTAGATTCGTCGTTCGCTGTTCCTCACGTCGGCGGGGGGTCTCGGAGCTCGCCTGGCACTGCAACTTCATTGGAGAATTTCTCTCATCACTCCAACTACAACACAATGTGGTAGCCGATCTACCGTCATCGTCGCCTGCTGCGGTAGTGCGGTCCTCTTGTCACTCAACAGGTAGCCGTAGCCTGAGAAGTATAACAGCACCGAACGATCAAGCTCGAGTCCCCAATGGATTTGTGGCCGACGGATCTACGGAGGATGGGCTTCAGCGATGAGTGGTCACGAGTTTAGAAACGCTCGGTTGTCATGATCCTATAATCCTATTTGACAGAAGAACCAAATGCGCCAGCATGTAATGATGCTAGAGTGCACCCATGTCCCATCTTATCATCACAGTCCCGAGTAGAGTGTGGGCCTGAAACCATGTGTGGGGAGGGATCAATCGCATAAGCTCCCACCCTAGTCATTGGTAGGTGTATAAAACGAAACGTTTCCGAACCTTGAGAGTTAAGACTCCCTCTTTCAATTGCCTCATATAAATGTCTCTCCTTAATCTCTTGGACGGCTCACAACAGCTTTGGCCAACCACGTTGCTCGTTGGCTTATTTTTGTTCATGATAATCGGCGGGGCGTGTGTAAGGATATTGGTCTTGTATCCTAACGTATACCCCTATCCTCCTGGCCCCAGGCCGCGAATGCTTGTCGGTAATCTCTATGATATTCCCACAGCTACAACATGGGTCACTTACACAGAATGGGCAAGAAAATATGGCACACTTGATTGTTTCCATACTGCCCACGCTCTGACAGTTTGTGTAGGTAACCTCGTTCATGTGAAAGCCTTCTCTCAGCACATCATTATCATCAATTCGTTGAAGGACGCCACCGAGCTCCTTCAGAGCCGTGCACGGATATATTCTGATCGACCACTCATTACCATGATCAACCTGTAAGTATCTATTCTGTAGATTCTCGGACCGGTCGATAAAATAAATTCATGGTATAGAATGGGCTGGGATTTCAACGCCGGTTTGATGCCCTATGCAGATAGGTGGCGTCGCCACAGAAAGGTGTTTCACCAAAATTTCGGAAGGGACGCATCTCTTGAATATCGACCAATACAAGCACAGAAGATAAACGATATGCTCCAAAGTCTCCTTGCCAGCCCTGAAGACTTTATGACACATTATAAGACGTATGTTTAACATACAAATCCGGGTAGCTGTCTGTTCAACTTCCTGAAAGTGTCGCAGCCGCTATTGTGATGTCGGCTATGTACGGTCACGATATATCAGCCAAGAATGATTACTTCGTCTCTCTCGCGGAGGAAGCAGTAGTGAAAATGTCCGAGTCTCTCGTTCCGGGTGCCGCCATGGTCAACGTATTCCCCATCTTGCGTCACATTCCATCGTGGTTTCCAGGGGCCAGATTTAAACGATTTGCTGAGGAGGGCAAGAAATTAACAGACGATATGCAAGATGTTCCCTTCAATTTTGTGAGGAAGAATATGGTTTGTCGGAGATCCCTGAGTTGTCTCCGTTTGAGGCTTATACTTTCCTCTTTGAAGAATACAGGAATTGAATCTTCTGGGCTTCTTGCTAAGCTTCTAGCAAGAAATGATGCACGTGGAGGCTCCGTGGAAGATGAAGGTGTAATAAAACGTGTGACTGCTACTTCATATGCTGGTGATTTCTCCGATATTCCTGGTCTTGGTCTTAGCTGATGAAGATACGTCTATGCGACAGCGGGCGCGGATACGGTTTGTAAAACACCTCATTCTGAGATTCCTCAACGTTGACCAAAATTGAAACAGACTTTCGCAGTATTGGGTACCTTTGCTTACGCCATGGCGTGTAACCCTCGCGTTCAAAAGAAGGCGCAAGAAGAAATAGATAGTGTTGTTGGGACACATCGATTACCAAACTATGGCGATCGAGCATCGTTGCCCTACATCGAGGCATTATATAGGGAATTGCTGAGGTGGAGACCTGTATTTCCTTTAGGGGCCCCGCGTTCAACCACAAAGGATGATGTGTATCAGGGTTACTTCATTCCGAAAGGTATACTAATCATTTTCACCTCACCTATCGTTATTGATCAGATTGTTAGGTGCAATTATCTATAGTAATGTCTGGTACGGGCATCAGATTCGGAGCTTCAACTGATCACTGAATATCATTTATCCTGGCAGGGCGATGACCCGCGATGAAGCTGTATATAAGGATCCAGAGCTTTTCTTTCCAGAGCGATACTTCAATGAGAATGGTGATTTGAACGATGATCAGGTTATGATGACCTTTGGGTTTGGGCGTCGGTATGGAGCCAGCTCCTTTTATATCAGTGACTTCTATAGTTCACACTTATTATAGGATTTGCGTTGGTCGCCACATGGCCAGCGCGACGGTAAGATGGATAACCCATAGTTTGCATCAGTAATGCCTAAGAATCGATGGGCTATATTTGTTCAGATCTGGCTTGCAATCGTATCCATGTTGTCGACCTTTGACATTACGTTGGCGAAAGACTCAACGGGGAAGGAAATACCTATTCCAGGGGAATATTCAGATGGTCTGATCTGGTGCGTATGGTTCTACCGGAATTTCCATGGGGTTATTTATCTATTTGACGCCAGTCATCCACTGCCATTTCAATGCTCTATCAAGCCCCGCTCGTCAGAGACCGAGAAGCTCATTTTGGAGGCTGGGAAAGGGGAGAGTTGAGATGCTTTCTCAACACTCGTATACAAACAATGGCAGAAGATATCGGTAAATGCACTCTAACGCTGGGACCAAGGCCCTTGAACCTATTTTAACGCGGCGTTTGTAAGCTATGTACGCAATCGGGAGAAAGGAAAATACATCCCGTTGACATTTGTGATGACCACATGCTAATATGATAAGAACAAGTTTTTGACAGTTATGAAGGATGTCGCGGGCCCCACGGATTCCATGTCACCAGTTGTCCATGGTGGTAAGTATATTGAGGTGCCTATCAGGCCGGTCCAATGAAAGGGAAACAGGCCAAGGACGTCTTTGGACCAAGAAGGCGGGTGACAAGTCAAACAGAGTCAATTGATAAGGGAGGTAGACGTTTAATACTTAGTAGACTATATAACTAGGGTGGGAATGGGGTATCTAGTCGAGAACGATATAATATCCAGGGGTAGAACCAGTGTACAATGAATAAAGCCATCAAACCATAAATAGAATGAAGTTCATATCGTGGTGATTCAGACGCTATAGAAAGAAGAGAGGTAGAGAGATGATAGTAAAAAAAATGTTTTCGTATCGTTGCTCGTTATTCTTCCTCCTCGTCTTCTTCCTGAATAGGATGTCGAAACGCGGGCCCAGAGCGACCCGTAGGAAGCTGTCGTCGCCCACCACGTGTTTCTGTGGGCTCGTAGATGCTCTCGGAGGGAACAGGGGAAGCTCGTTCAACAGGTGAGTGACCTGGCTTTTGTCTTGAAGAGTTTGTCACGTTTGGCGCAGACGCCGAGTTCCGGCTCACGCGTTTCGTTGAACGATGTCCCCGTGGTGCAGGGGAAAGGGTGACAGGAGGATCGATGTGGAGGAGCGTGTCAGTATTAGTTGCCGATGTGCCCATTTGGCCAAGCCCACCCGCAAAGGCTGGGATGTCGTCGTCTTCATCTACCCAGTCGCTTTCGTCCCCAAGGTTTAGTGAATGTCGCCCCGAGAAGACGTCACGTATCGAGGCAGGTTCAGTAGCAGGAGAGATCGCAAGTACTTCGACAGGTAAATGTGCAGTTCTCGACTGCCAACCAGGAGGTTCCAATCCCCAAGATTTCTTCCAACTTGATCGCCCAAAAGAGCTCCCATAGCCATGGGTCACAGGACTCATAAATGGGCCCTGACGTTTGTGTGCAACAAATGTTGTATTGGTTCCGGGGTTTGAAGTCCGGCGGGGCGTTTCGTCAAAGGATCTTCTTGTCCGTGCTTTATACGGGGAAGCTGTCCGTGGACCTTCACTTTCCGAAGCCTCGTAGAAAGAGGCTGGGCGTGAGGATGTAGGTGAGTGCAGTGACGATGTTGCTGAATTTGATCGCATATGAGGGGGCCTAGAGTTTGTCTGGACTTGCCGTACAACGCGAGTCGTTGATGAGCCTGATCCAGCTCTCCTGTGATATTTCTGCATAGGAGATGCGTTGCGAAGATACGTTGAACCAGCTGAGCTGGCTGACGGAGACTTCCTATGTCGTTGTTGCATCGAAAAGCTCCGGATGGAGGAGGGCCGGGAAGAGAAATCACCCCGCTCCGAGTTTGGTGTATGACTTCCGAATGATCTTCGTGTTGGTATCTGAGGTGAATCCAATACAAGCATCTGAACGGAGGTACCGGACGACCTCCTTGAGTTCACGCTACTCGAACGCCGAGATGAGACCGACACCCGTGGTCGGTGTCCGGCTCGCGAAGTGAACCGACCCCCAGACGAATTGCTGCCCCTACGTTTGCTAGTCCCCATAAATGGCTGTCCATTGTTGTTAGAGAGAGGCCGGGTATACAGGGTATGTCCACTGACACCTGCGCCACCTGTCGTGTTATCCTTACGTTTCCCCTTCCGGTCTTCGTGGAACCACAAGCGGAATGCTGTGAGAAGGTTGGCACGGTTCCGCTGGGGCCCTGCAGCCTTGGCGCCTGCAGTCTCTGAAATGTTAGGGGCCGACATGGATTCTTGCATTTCAACAGACGAGCCTGCGAGTCCAGTAGATGTGCGTGGGGTATGCTGGTGGGATAGAGACTCCCGTACGTCAGTCAATACCCATGGGGACTCATGTGGCTGCTGGTGATGTGCTTCGTTTGGGGGCGGCGTCGAAGGTGGATAATCTTTCGCTGGCTTCAGGGGCGGTGATTTCGTCAGTTTAGAGGAACCACTACCATGCGAACTCCTTGATTCTTCCCCGCTAGCGAACCTGCGTTCAATATCCCTCGATTTTTCACGTTCCTTTTCCCGTTCGCGATCTTTCTCCTCACGTACAGCCTCTGATGATTTCTTTCTGACTAGGCCAGCAGCCTCCAAAGCAGTAGTAGCCCTCTGCATGATGCTGACGCTCCCAGCTCTCGCTTTTCGTCCCTTACCCTCTTTATCTTTCATGCTACCAGCAGGTGTAGATGGGTGAGATTTGGAAGAACTGTCCCCCGCCACCGTCGATGTTGAAGGAGATAACATGAGAGATCGGGTTGGAGTTTCTGGCCTTGGGGGTGTTTCCGATCTTGTAAAAGTAGGCGTAGGTGGAACAAACGCTAATTGGGGTGCTGACCGCGCTAGATTCAGACTGAACCCACTTGGCTCGGATTGCACTCCCTTCGAGATTTTCCGCTTCTTGTCTTTTTTCCCATCCAATTTTGACTCTTTCTTGGGTGTATCATCTGTTGATGTAGCGGGCGAGTCGCCATCCTCTTTATGGCGCTTCTCTGCCTTTTTCTTCAACATCCACCACACTGCCCCAGCAGCATCACAAGCATCGGTGAGCACGGAATGCACTATCTGGGCAGTATCAAATCCAAGAGTGCTTAGCGTATTGAGTAATTCACGTTCTACTGGTGTCGAGAATATTATCGGTTTTGGGCTGCTAAGCAAAGATGCAAAATCTAGATCTCGGCTAGTGGGGAATGGTAGGGGTGTCGGAGTCTTATCCGTTGTAGGAGAAGCAGGGTCCGAGAGAGTGGACGAGACCGAACGTCGTTTGGTGCGAGCTGGGGTACGGACTGGGTGGATAGGGGGTGCCTTTGAAGATCCCGATGAATTGAATCGCGGGGGTGTTGGACTTCGTAGATATGTGATATCTTCTTCTTCATGGACTGTTTCAGGCGGACGTCCTACGTTGCTACCGCCGCCACTGCCAGATCTTGACATCTTCGAGTATAAAGATTCGAGATCTGGAATCTTGCGGATGGTGGCCTCGCTAGGATTGCGATGCAGGGAAGGGCCAAGGTCAAAAGGATCTGATGGGATCTCATCCGGTGTAGTGGGAGTCGAAGTACCGAAATCAGATGAGGAAGACACCGACGTCGAAAGAGTGGATGTCTCGGAAGAGCGCTGGGACTCTGGCTCTTGGGACAATATTTCAGGATTGGAAGAGGGAACGGATGAGTCTGGTTCATATGTGAGATTTCCTGCTGTGAACCACGGGTGTGCGAGAATTTGAGGTATCATGAGTCGTTTCGTCACATCTTTTTGAAGCACGTTCTTGATCAAATCTCGAGATTCTGAAGTTGAGGTTAACTAAGCTCGGTAGACTTGCACTATTTATATATACATACCAATCGAGAGCCACTCAGGATCCTCGAATTCTTCGTGGATGATTTTGCCTCGCATAACGTCTTCATCGTCATCGTCAAATGGGAGAGTCCCTGTGAGCAGACAGTAGAGAATGATTCCTAGAGACCAAACATCTACTTCTATATGGGACATGAATCGGAATTCGACGGCCAAACTAGATTGTCTTACCTGGTCCCTGATACTTCTTCCCCTGCAACATCTCTGGTGATGCATAACCAGTCGTCCCGCAGAATGTCTCCATAAAGCTTCCTCGTTCAAATTCGCGCGTGAAACCAAAGTCGCCTAGCTTGACACGACAGCGTTCGTCGAGGAGTACATTTTCTAGTTTCAGGTCACGATGAACGATACCGTTTTCGTGCAGATATGCGACGGCTAGACATAGCTGGCCGAATATGATCCTGGTCTCATCTTCAGCCAGCCGTCCCTTTTCTGCGAGGTAGTCAAAGAGCTCTCCCCCACAACACAGTTCGGTGACTATCCAAATGGAAGATTCCGTTGCGATGACCTCGTACATTTGCGTGACATGAGGGTGATGTAGTTGGCGGTGGTGGTGTATTTCGCGGGTGAGAGAAGCGGACATGGCCTTGGGAATCTGTTTGATTGCGACGCGAGTCGAGGTGAGGCGATGTGTACCCATTCGTACTTTGCCATAGGCTCCTATACAGGGGTCAGACGCTGGATTTCATGACAGCTTGGGTGTATGGACTCGCCTTCTCCAATGACCTTCCCTAGCGTGTAGTTTCCTACTACTCTTATTTTCGTGGACGAGAGCTCCTTCCCCAGTTCATTATAGGCATTAGCAAGCTGAGCTTTGTGGTTCTGGGAGACGGAAACTGTGTGTTTGTGGCCGTGTGTAGACATGGAATATACAGAAATTTAAGGAAAGGATGAGGCGCAAAGGCCTGGAGAAGTATAAGCACAGGTGCGAAGATTAATGTAGTCCGGGGCAGGATGGTAAGATGAGAAACGTTTTTGTGGCGTGAGACTTGGATCCACAACAATCTCTCCTTCCAAATTGGACATCTAAATACGCTGATTCTACGTTTTCGCTGGAACTCGACCTTGTTCAAAAGTTCAAAGCGTGCAGGTCCATATATTTTGTAGCCTTTCTTACAAACAAAGTAATATGACTTTGTTCAGTTACATGATCAAACCCAGCTGAAGCCAACAAATAGAAAAGTGACATGTTGACAGGATGAATATAATGTGTCTCTAATAGCCACAGTGCACTTTAATTTACGAGTATGTCGGACGAGTATCGATTGACTTCTGGGAACAGATTGTGGCCGCAGCAGTTACTGTAGTTGTAGCAATATGCTGTGTAAATTTCTTGTCACAAGGTGTTACGTTATCACTGCGGTCACGCCGTGGGGAAAACATGCTGTCGGCGTCAGCGCAGCCAACTTTCTCTGTTGTCAACGACCACCCGCTCATCTCGTCCTTCAACATCGTTTGATACGGTGAGCTTTCATTCTTCCTTCGTCAGTCTAAGGACTCGTATCCGCACGGCCACTAACCTCTGAACTCAATTCCAGACCCACACGCCATCATCATGTTCGTTTAGCCATTCACACCAGAATAACGCCGCCCGCTGACGCTCACCTCATTCAGGTCTGAACCTTACGACCCATATGTACCCAGAAATGGCTCGTCCTCGAACCCTGCTGGCCCCAGCCAAGGAAACCCGAAAACAGCGGCTATTCAAGCTCAAATTGACGATACTGTCGGGATTATGAGGGAGAATATTACGAAGGTCGCGGAACGAGGAGAAAGGCTAGATTCACTGCAGGACAAGACAGGTGTGTGTTTTACATCCAGGCCCGCAGATACATTGGGATGGTTTTGAATTTATATATCTGATGAATTCTCAACCTCAGACAACCTTGCTGTGTCTGCCCAGGGTTTCCGTCGTGGTGCAAATCGGGTTCGCAAGGTGTGTTTCTTCATATCTATACCTCCTCAGACCTAATGTGCTTTTCCAATCAGAATATGTGGTACGTGTTTTTTCCTTGCTTATAATCTGTTCATGATAAACATTTTCCCCGTCGTTTCAGGTGGAAAGATATGAAGGTGTGCCCATCCATCATTCATTGATTATTTTGGTCTGAATTAATCCTGCCAGATGCGCATTATCATCGGTGTCTCGATAGCTGTCATTATCGTCATCATTGTGGTGTCGATTGTCAAGACGACGCAAAACAAATAATGCCCTCCTATATTTTCCACTGGTACCCTTCCGCCGATGCTCTGTTGTATCTATGCACCAACCATACTATTAATTCCCTTTTAGCTCAACGTTTGTGTTACACTGTGTGTGTAGTAGCTTAGGATTCGAGAGGTTGCGTATGCAGCGGGATCTTTGGACTCTCTTTATTCTTCTTTCTTTTCGACCATGTACGTTGTGTTCTTGCATTAAACGGAGCTGCTTTTGCCCCTTCAGCACCCAAGCTTTAGTGAAGATCGAGTTGCACGAGGTCGACCTAAAAAGGTCTTATAGTATCATGAAATTATAATCTTAGTCACGGACAGCTTGGGTATGCAACACTCCGTAAGTTATGGTTCGGGCACAAGTGAAAAAATTTAGTAGTAATAGGGTATCATACAATGGGGTATCGTAAGATAGATTTCGTTAGTGTATAAATCACCAATTGGCGAGCATAAACTGAGCGCGTTCCTGATTCATACAGTTAGATACTAACTTATGAAGGCTTTGACAGGGGCCTCACCTTTAAACGGTTCAGGTGATGGATAGTTGCTATATTAACAACCGTCCGGAGCTTTCGTCGCATATCTGCCTTGTTCAAGGTGTATACTTGTGTTCCAGAACATTGACAGTAAAGCGATACGTTTTCGGACCGGATTTGCTGGCACTTGGAACACCGTAGGTCCTGCTGTCCAAACGTACGTTCAATTGCATTTGTCATTTGCATCAACATGAGCTCGATGGAAACCCGGTCGTATTCGCCGTCGCAATTTGAACACTGCCATTTAGGTGTTACGTCGACGTTGTTCGGAAGAAGTTCTGGGTCACGACAGAAGTCAAAATCACGTAAAGCATCGCAATGGCGGCAGGGGACGTTCTGCAGCTTGAGGGGTTCGCAAGGATTGCGGAATATCGCATCATTCGAAAATTCTCGGGTGCCTATCAGATCTAGTAGATTTCTCTTCAAAAGGCCGAATTCTACGTGGAACTCTTTTGCCAAACCGAAGGTAGCGCACACGAATTTGACCAGTTCCAATACGGGATTATCGAGACGAAGAAAAGAGCCTGCACGGACCGGGAATTCAAATTCCCCAGCCAGCTCTTCATCCATCGTCGCTTCCTTATACCTGTCTTGAACATTGCCTACGATCTTGAGGAGTTTTCTAGTGAGGCGGCGGGCTATGAATTCCAGTATAGCCTCTACTTCATTCGCCTTTCCGACATCGCGTTGCGTCGAGTCTGGAGCACCGTTAGAAAGGAGACGTAGTGGTACACGCGAGGCACCATTTGTCTTCTGTTTGATCTTATACAGCTCGATAATGAAATACTGAACGATGCTGGAGAAGTCTTGTTGAATGGCTGGAGGGAGAAAATCCTTGATATTCCATCGCATTTCCAGGGACAGTTCCTCAGGAGGCTCAACAGCCAAAGGGTCTTCGCAAACAATTCCACCAAAGTTGGCTTGATCCATGAAGAGCAGGAAGTCGTAAAACTTTTCCGTGTTTAAATAGATGTGCTGGAATAATTCATGGGAAGTGACTGCGGTAGCAATATAGGTGGCATAGGCGTGTGCAGTTCCTGGGGGTTTCGACGTGGCAAGGAGTATGCGGCTGAAATCAGCGTACACAACATGCGAGCCAAGGCGTTTAAACTCGGCTAGTAGTTGGATAAACGTTTTCCGCATGAGGCCGTGTATAAACCGGTGGATGCTTGGGTCATACAAGTTTGAAGAGCTGGAACTAATCCACCGCCAGAAGTGATCAATCGACAAGGTGGCGGGGCTTTCGAATCCTTCTCGGATCTTGTCGATTAGCCATGCTTTGATCATGGCTTTCAGGATAGAAAACATCTGGGTTGATACGTTCGACTCGCCCAATGTCAGATCCCGTTGGGCTTCTCCATTCTTGTATTCGTCCAAGGTGTGAGATACGGAATCAAACGCGGTTGCACCCCCACTTCCTTCTAATTCGTTGACCATGACAGACTGTATGACAGAATTGACGGCTAGATTGCGAACGCTTATTTCTAAACAAACATTCGCATAAGAGCCAGGGGAAATGAATTCGGTCTTAGGGAACTCTTCTGATGGTCGTTGATCGTTCTCGATTCCTCCAAGATCCGGATTCTCCCCGAGAGACCACCACAAGACAATATCTTGTTGAATCAATCGGCGGGCGAAACTGATATCTGATATAAAAAGGGGCTGGTCTCCCTCTATGTGTCCAATTGGGACATCATAATAATCAGAAAGAGCGGCTAGTCGATCTATCCAGCTCCCCATCGACAAGTATCGGTTAAGGATCTTTTGCGAAACATGTGACTGCCATGGGAATACGTCCAACGTATGAGGGGCCTTCGCATTAGACATGCATAAGACGGGGAATTTCGCAAGTTTCGGAATCAAGCGATCGAAATATGACTGATCTTTGCTTGAAGAAATGATGACTGTGAATGACTTGTCCTCCACTAACCCAAGCTCTCGTGAAATCGCCTTCAATGCTGTGATATCGTTGCTGTGATATGTCGTTGTAAAATCGCGGGCTTCGAGGTATATGTATGATTTACACATTCCGAGGCTTTGGAGCCTTTTCTGCAACAGGTCTATGTAGATGTCCTGCAACCGGGATATCGGCTGTCGACGGGTCGCGGGGTCCACGACATGGAGCTTGACGGTGCCGGAAGGCAAAAAAGTGGCGAAGACATGGAGTGGGGCATTGGCAGAGCATGCGTGATAGAGGAAGATGTACTTTCCCGATTTCCCACCATCAAGATACTTTATGCGCGAGGACGATGTCCCAGAACGATCGAGTTGTCCCAAATCAAAGCCGACGTGCTGCGCTCGATTCAGCGTCATGCTTGAATCCTCAACACTGCAGGTCTTTCCTAATCGTAGTAGCCCCCGAACAACAAGGGGCACCTAAGGATAGGTTTGAGAATGTGTAAAGGTGAGAAAAAAATAACGAACCTGCTGCTCAAACACTCCATCAACATTAGAGTCATTTGTAAGATCGATAAAGTGTTCCTGAATATCACGGTAGACGTCCTCCCGAACAGATATTTTGTATAAATTGGTACAGGGTAAGTCGCGGGGGAGGTTTCGGGTCACCTTTTCCCAAGTGTAATACTCACTTCGGAAAAGGTCCTCTTTCGGCTGTTTCATATGAATGTAGAATTCCCGCGGGATACGAAGTGGGACGGAGATAAGTTCAGCATCAACAGATAGCCACAATACAAAACGACCTGGAATCCTGCTAGGTCGGATTTGCACAATATCCCAGCGGTTACTGGTTCGTATCTTGGTGCCTCTGAACATTGCAGGAACGATAGTAGATGCAGCTCCCCCCCATCTAGACTCTTGCTTCTGCTTCCATCGAGGTCGCATTGCTTTAATCCAAGCTGAGTAGTTCACTGAGGGGTCCGGTAATGGCAAGATCTCGACCTCGGGCTCTGGAGTTTCGTTGCGTACCACCTTCCGTCTAACTACAGCTATGCGAGGCTTCCCACTATAGTTCTCTTTCAACCCAAAGTCTTCCATATCACCAGGTTCAGTGACATCCTGAGTCTCTTCGCCTTTAGTGCGGTTGAAAAAGTCTGTAACTTTATTTTGTTTGAATTTATCGACTGTACCAGCGACACGTCGATGAAGCCAGTCTGGGTGACGAATACGTGGCACAGGGTTAGAAACTTTCTGCATGGCAGCCGGTATAGTGATGAGCTTCTGTATGACTGAACCCAATCGCTCGATGTAATATTGCCAATCCAATATTGAACGCAAGTCGAAGTTGACAAGACTACTGTCTTTCAGCCACTTGCGGAGATAGATTCGTTTGATACTTTCTTCCGCAGAGAAAATAGCCACGGGGACGGCACGCTCTGTGACTGGGGCTCCAATGGGCTTCGCGGAAATGATAAATTTGCACGCGAGGCCTTTATCTTTCACCATCTGATCGCCAAGGAACTCTGCAAGACGTTTCGCAGTGCTAATTGAGGTTGACTTTTGACCACCGTATTCAGCCAGAGTTTTCGACATACTTCTGTTCTCTGCGATCAACTCAACGAGTTCATCATCGCCCAAATTATCTGCTTTACTGAAGAGAACATCGAGCCACTGATCAGCAACCTCCGCCACAGCAGCGTAACATTCCTGGGTCGTTGTTCCAAGGAGGAATTTTTCGAAGATCTGTGACTGAAAAATCTTGATTAATTGAAGTTCGCCTCGACGTTTGACTTCAAATCCTTTCAGTTCTGCGAGGGAGCCATCGTCGTTGAACACGGCATATCGCTTCTTAAGCAGCTTATCTTCTTCCTTTGAAGACGGCAGAATCATAGCCTTGTATGGTCCGTCGAGTTCGAAGAAAATCGAGTTTTCGCTATGCACGACATATTCGCCGGTCTCGGGATCGAGGTCATGATACTGGTGGTTGGTGAACTGAGCATGAACAAGGTGGTTTAACATAGTGCAAGGATACGAGAACGCGATTGATTTTCCGTTGTCGAGTTTGAATTTAAAGTTCTCTGGGAATACGCCAGGAAGCATGCACCAGATTCCATCTGTGTCCAATTCGAGAGGTCGGCCTATTTGTTCAACGAGAGCACGGGCCATCTGAATGATGGTGGCGCCTGTTAAACAAGTGATACCAGCCATTTCCATCGAATGCCATCTGGCACCTTTGCGCATGACGTATCCGTAAAATGAATTTAGAATGCATTTGTGCGCCAACTGCAAAGAATCGTAAATCACGATCATCTTCTTTGCTTCATCGATTTCTGCAATGGAGCCACCATCGGCTGTGACAGTGTCCAATGTCTTTTTCCAGGTTTTGTGCATTCCCTTATATTCGTAGCGACGATCTCTGAACGTCCGCACAGTGTCGACATAGAAAGGGTTTTCCCTCTGACACACTATCGCCTCTCGTGTCTCAATTCGTGTGTCCTTGGTTTTCTTGTAAACCTTCCGCGAATAATCCCCAAGACGCTTGTGCAACAAAGCAGTCTGTTCTGCTTCGGAGAGATCAGGAAACCGTCGTTGGGGCCCCCCAGGGCGTTTCGAAGGGAAAGTTTCCTGGTTTAGAGCATGCTTAATCATATTATACTCGTCCCTGTGGGCTGGGAAGAATTCGCCTCTCCAAGCCCAGTCAAGCCTACGATCACAAGTCTTCCCCGGTCGGTTGTAATCACAGACTGCACAGACTGATTCATCGACCATAGAATCTGGCTGGAGTCGATTGGACAACATGATGTTAGGGTACATGGCCGCGACGTCCAAGTGGTAGATGAGTGGATTGTCGGTGCGCTTTGGGTTGTCACGCATGAGTTCCAGAGCGGCTGTGATATCAGCCTTGACTTCTTCGTAGTTCGTGACTTGTTCCAGCGAGGTTTTGGATTCCTCCGTGATGCAAAATTTAAGAGCAGCATCGAGATCGTCAATGAGCTTTAGCCATATTTATTAAGCTGAATGTTGAAAGCATTGAAGCGGACATACGCACTTGTTGAACAGCAGCTGGTACCACTTTAAATTCAGTTGCAATATCGCTCCGAAAAACTCCTGCTTCTAGTGCCTCTACATGACCACCAACATACGTCTCGGATGCGAGTAGATGTCCTTCATACATGTTCCCATGTGCCTCCTCGTGTCTATTTGGCATTATTATATGGCCTCGATATGCTTCGACCTATATAAAATTCAGCAACATCATAGCGAATACAACATGCGCCTCGACCTCACCATCAGTAGGGTTTCACATAAAGTTCCACTTCCTTTTCTCAACACTTCATCTGGATTGAGAGGAATGATGTTGCAAAGCGAAAAGATGAATGGATTAACATATTTCATATAGAGGTAGTAAGTCGCAACAGCATCGGAGACAGAATATTGGGCTAGAATTTGCGGCTGTTCCATGGCGTATCTAGAAAAATAAAGCTAGTAACCTAAGACAGGCTGTGAAATGAAATAACTCACGGCGTCATTAGCTCTGGGTCGAGTTCTATGGGGTTATACCCGAGCTTTGCCGTCGTTACCGCCTTCAAGCCTTGACTACCCTGGGGTAGATACGAATCGCGCTTGACCCAACGGAAACAATCCATGTGCACACATGTTCGACTCTTGTACTCGTCTTCAGCGTCCTTAGCAAACCCAATCTCCTGGAACATATCGATCCCATTTGCTTGAGAACGAGCATCAAGGAAGGGGAAATCGAAAAAATCGCCGTTGAAAGTCGCCATCACGGTAGGTTTAACATCCTGTACATGTGAAAAGAATCGTTTGATTGTAGCCGCCTGATCATTGTCTTAGAACCATCGTCATTGAACAATAGATGTAGAAATAAAAACTCACCTCATCAGGTTCGTTGAATATTATAAATGGCCCCTCATAACCTTCTTTGGGTGTATACTCGAAGTCATCAATGTCTTCGCTAACAATCTCCCGATTAGTTATGAGATACCCTTGACCATCGACCATGTAAGAAATCATCATAACCTGGTCTATAGCTTGGTCCGGGAATTTGAGTGGTGCCTTGGTAGTTTCGATATCGTATGCCATAACCACAGGATCAGCACGCTTGACTTTCTCCACAATCGGGGAGAACGTTGGCTGGCCTGCAGTAAAGGTAACAGCATACCACAGTCCCACTCTGATGTCGTTATCGATGGCCACACGTAGATAATAGGGCACATCAAACTCGCGGACATCAATGATACCTTCACGAGGATCCCTATCGCGAGAGCCCGCGCCTTGATTTCCCATATTGCTGCCGCCTATATCAGCCCACTCATCACCCTCTATTTCGATATCCATTGTGGCCCCGGCAGTTGCACTGATGACTTCGGCATATGCGTCGACAGCATCCCGCTTAGCACTATTTGCAAGAGCTAGAGGGACTATATCACGCCGAACGGTAAGCAGATCAGATACATTCCTAAAGTGAAGCTGCAGGAATAGACGGCGATGGCCCATGAGATGATTGGGCAGTTTAAGATCTTCCTTCCTTTCGCGTATGATACGGATGATGAGTCCCTCGTATTTCTTATTGAGCCACTCCTCAATGGTTGTTTCTGTACCATTCTGCGGAAATAAGTGTATGTGGATACACATAGCAAATCTGAATCTCTACTCACCTTACAAGAGATATAAAAGTAAGGTTCATATTGAAAAGTGCACTTAAACATTCCACCATCATCTTGGATAAAGTAAAAGTCAACCGCCGCTTTTCCAGAAGGCCAATCAGAGTCTTTGACAAGAGTCTGCCAAAGCAGAGCTCGATAAGTCGTGACAAACAATAAAAAGACTGCATACCGGATGCATATTGACCAGCCATCCCTCCTTCCTACCACCCTCTTGTATCCTCGCGAAACCAAGCTTTTCATCGATTTCATCGCTCAACGCAACCCTTTCAAATCTTTCTGCAAGTTGTGTGCCGTCGTCCTCACGCTTTGGGGCAGCGTCACCCGCCTTGGCGCCACCCCGACCTCTTCCACGTCCCCCTCGCCAAGAACCACCACCACGGTACCCTCGAAACGAACCGCGACCTCTTGCGCCTCCCCTTGCACTTCCTCTTGCAGATGATAGCCCAAATGAGCCTCGACCTCTGGCCATCGTGAGGTATCAACGAGAAGGGTACAGCCCGAAATTCAAGTTGTGACAGTTCGCGTTCTGTCACGTGCCTCCGTCCTTAAGTCTGAATATCTACTATCCGCCAGTCCTTGCAATATCCTTTCTAGCTACTACAACAGATTACACCAGGTGAATCCGATAAAAATAAAATAATGGAAGGTAAAGACAGATAGAAAGAAAAATCATCACATGTACAAGTACATCGGATCATAAAACCGGAGTCTCCCAAGGCTCAATACCCCTCATCCTCCTCCCTCACACTGATCGTTAAACCGCCCCACCTCGACCCATGATTCATTCCCATTTCCATCGCATCTACGCTTGGCCGAGGTTTGAAGCTTTCTCTCCTTGCTCTGGAAGCCTTCTTGATAATCTCAGCCCCGGTGCTATTTCCAAATCCATTCCCCCCGCTCATATAACGAGTGCCGTAACCACCCGATGTCAAGCCTGAAGCCGAAGAGGTACTTCTACCATATCCACTCGGATAACCGGCACTACTCGGAACCCGCCCGTGTCCCAACGCATGATGTTGTGTCCCCAGTTTTGGTACAGGCATTACAACAGGTCGTGGTAAGGATGATTGACCACCGACCGGTGTCTTTCCGGGGATCTTAGAAGGTGATACCATTCTCCCATGTCCCGCACTATTGCCTCCCCGATGCGATCCTAATGGGGCCCTGCCATAATTTGGTGTATGTCCGTTTCCGCCACTCCCCTGGCGATGATGACCCGTAGCGACAGGTTCTAGCTTCTGCCTCTTATTGGGTACCGTGTGTGAAGCCGATCCAGGGCGTATTGCAGGTGTTACTACCCCGGTTTTGGATCCAGGGACATACGAATGCAGTGGGTTTACGGGTG
>CEMJ01393835.1:24069-35648 GCA_900068955.1 Clitocybe nebularis | reverse complement strand
GGTGGTACCGAACCTGCGCGTGGCGGTTTCCGTCTGTTCTCCTGATCAGCCACACCTACAGTCTCCATCAGTATTTGTAGGATGCTTTCTCCGTGTACTAGGAATGGGCGGTTGGCTTCTTGCTCCCATGCTGGGATAGACGCTAAAAGATCTTGTTCAAGCTACATCTTGGAAATCAGCAAATTATGTCAAGAGCAGAAAAAGGAAGCATATACCCTCGGCTTTTCCTTTGATACCCTCTTTCGCATCTTCTCCTCTCTCAATAGTCTTCCTGGATCCCTGCCTCTACCAAGAAGACGTGTTTGATCCGAAGCAGCTGCGGCTAGTTCTTTCTCCTCCTCACATATGTCGAAGTATTTCTTGATGCTTGCCAAAAGGGGAGCCTTCATTCTCCGCTCTTCTTTCAGCCGTTTGATTTCATCTTCGTGAATTGTCAGCAACTCCTCAGTATGTTCATCTAAATTAATTGGTTAGTATCAATCTTCAGGTAGGGAAGGCCTGGAACTAACCATCGGCGAACGGAGCAAAGTCCGCCCTCTCATCGTCCCCAATCATGAGATCGTCCCACAGTCGCATGATCTCCTCCCTAGCGCTTCCCACAAAGACGCCCATCCGCTCCCTTTTCAATTCCATCATCCTCTCTAGTTCCTCTTCATATTCACGGACGGTCTCCTCTGTGCTTCCCCTATGAGCTTCTACAAACGCATCCATATCCGCCTCTCCCACACCAAGTCGCTTCCATAGGCCTTCAAGTTGGTCATACATGGCTTGAATGTGGGTTTCCCTCCGACGCTTTGTATCTTCAAGGGAGGAACGTAAATTCGAAGCCCAAGCTAAGAGGCCAGGAGTAGGGTCCACATTCTCAAGGCCTAACGGAATTGTTTGGTTCTCAGTTAGTCCTTCATCGTCCGCCTCTTCGATTCTTGCAACAAAAGCCGCAAAAACACGTTTATACTGAGACTCAGGTGGCGGGAGGGTGCTTTCTTGAAAAAGAAGGGGTGTAAGCGGCCTTATCCGCGATAATGGCGTGGGTGTAGAGATCGCGAAAGGGTCCAATGATGTAGAGTTTGATGATGACGATGATGACGACGTTCCATGCGACGAAGAAAGGGATGTGGTGAAGGAGTTGTTATTGGATGTGGGTAGGTCATCAAGCGACGGAGGTGTCATGCCGAGTTCGGTATATAGCCAATCAATCTGAATGAGAGTGGCGGATAATTGATTGAGTCGTTTAGCCTACCATAATGGCATCAGTTGCCGCAATGATAAACGAAAAATGCCAGACAAAGAAGTCTTCGCTTATTTCTCCGACTCACCACTTCGCCCTTTCCCCTTACAAGTTCTTTCTCTAGCTTTGAGAACCTTTCTGGGGTAACATCAGAGTTAATGTTATGGCCTTGTGGATCTTCTCCCGGTGCGGACGTCAGCCCTAGAATATCTTCGGCATAATATTCTGCCCCTAAAGTGCGCGCGAGCGCATTGAGACGGTTGGTCAATGTCGTCAATTGTTCGAGTTTCGTATGATACAACTAACGTGAGGATCAATCAATTCCGCAGAACTTTATAAAACTTCATGCCACACACCTGCCGCAGTTTCTCCTGATATTCTAAGACCATCTCATACCTCATCGGTAGCACTTGTTCCTTCCTTAACTCTCCCACACTACTACCTGTAGCTTTGATGTGTCCACCAAGAGCCTTAGAATATCGAAGGCACTCGTTCTCAACAGCATCGCATTTTCCCATCCATGTTTCTACTTCTTTTCGTCGAATATCAATCTGGCTTTCCACGCTACACATGAGTTTCTGCTGAAGGGTCTGAAGCTCCTCTTCCAGGGCAGTCGCTGGGAGCCCAAGCTGAGCATGGAGGGTGGGTAACAGTTGTGTCTGTGATTGTAGATGGGTGTGAAGGGAATTAAGCAGCGACGTTAGCGTCAAAGATGTCGTTGGCGGGGTCATTTTGCATGAATGGTCGGTCCCGGTACTTGACAATTGTTGATTCCAGATNNNNAGATGTAGTTGAGGTTCAAGTCGCGTAAATTCAACGATGACACGTGATCGCGTGTGCATGACTCGATATTCCCACCATGCTTCATCAAAACCTGAAGTTCTCCCACTGTAGTGGGGCCTGGGCCCAGAACGCGGGCCACGATGCCCCGCAATCAACGGTATAGTGCCATAACTACAGGGCTAATATCGTCCGCACATCGCTCACCATTTCACCGCTCTAAATGTCGTTGAATAAGCGTCAATTTCTCAGCCTAGGCCAATTTTTTTAAATCGCCCAGAATAACGTCAATTACTCAGAATCTCAATCAAGTTGACGGTTGATGCCAAGAAGTCTGAAGCATACGATGAAACTTTAGTTTGAATCCAAAGGAACCGTCACTGGTCACAACCCGAGCTTTCTCTGGTTTACCTTCTGATTCAACAACAATTACACACTCCCTACTATCTCTTCTATTATTTCGGATCTCTCGGGGAAACTAATCCTACGGCGATATTGACCTCGGCAGTCCTCTTTCTTTTCGGATTATAATAGGCAAACAAGATTGCGTTGCCAATTGACATGACTCTGATCTGACATTGATCTGTAATCCCAGGCCGACAGCCCCAAATGGAACACCATATTCACAGAAGAAATATCTCTCTGATTTTTACTTTGTTCTGGCGACTTGCAATACTCTCACATGTTGGCACCGGCAGGTTACCGTGACTCTTTGCCCCGAAGCTCTTCTGAATTGACCCAGTCTTCCACATACCAAGAAGGTCTTCCCTTTAGGCCCTACGTGTACCGGTCTCTCTACTCCCGGAACCTCTGTGGCGCAACTTCGCAGCCTTGGATTCTCTGACCCGCCGTTTTTGTATTTCTTTAGAACTAGGAACTCCATCAGATGTAGCCCGCATGGTTTGGTTCCCACCGATCTCCCCCCCCCCCTCGGGCCGGCTTGCACCTCCTACCCTACATACGCTTGCGGGAGAATTTTTTCCAAACCTTCCCTATGCTCCTCGTCCACCGATGCGCTGCTTTCGGGGAATGATATAAATGGCTCTTGGGAAAACTTTGCACCAGATCTAGACCCAGAGTTAAGGCAGGTTCATGCCTTTTGATTTTCATGTTTTTAGACCTCAACATTTCTCCGATAGGCATTTCCCGTTAGAGCTTCAAAACGTCATAGCTTCCGTACTTACTTCCTTATAGGATGTGCGCTAGTTAGCAGGCAATACAGTAAAGATAAGTGGTATCATAGACTATAGTTGATAACGTCTAGTACATATAGGGAAGGCATCCGCTCAAGCAAGCCAGACACCAGTCACATTACTTCTTATCTACTTCTCGATACCAACCGTACGTTCGCCGCTAGGCTCCCTATATTTGGTTCCCCACAAATAAGCAACGGACCCCACCTAGCCCACCAATCCCCTTCAACCCCTCGCCTTCTCACTCGTATCATACGCAAACAAGCCCAACTCGTGTTCCATGTGATACCTATGTGATACACCGTCGCAATCTCCAACAAAGTATATCGATACTCCTGCTCATCCGGTGACGTGAGCATGATGTCCTTTTGGTCCTCATCCTTGAGCCGAGAGATACCGAGGCTGCCGTAGTTCTTCGTATGCCACCAATAACTGTCGCATTCCGTCTAGGTGTCGTACACCTGAGAACAGGCTCCCGAGAGTTTGGCCGTCTTCAATTCCGAGGGCAGTGTTATGTTGTCCACTTGTCTGGAAGTCATGATATGATGACCATTAGTCATTGCAAATGTCATCAAGGCCCGTAGGAATTCCGCACCGATAGCGGATGTGCTGCCTCTACTACATGCACCACTCTTGCTTGATCACACACGAAGCTCTCCGAATGTGGACAACAGATGCAGACGTGGAGTATGATATCTTTGGTCTGTTATAGGATCTTGCGGATTCTTCCGAACAGCAAATCCATCAGTAGATCGGACGTTTAGACAGGCACTAGCTCATCTTGGTTCAGACTTCTGCAAGTTCTGGTCAAAACGGTCGAGTGAATATTGATCCACCCCCTCTTCATTACATTCAGGGGGGTCGTTCGAAGGAGTAGTCAAGAGCTCCGCTAAGATCCCGGCCGAGGATGAACCCAGCAGTTCAACGGGCGGAACGACGGACGCCCTATAGCGCACACCTTCACTTTACCACATGGACCACTAAGAGTGCTTAGAGGTAGGTGTCTACACCCCAATCACATGGTGTTGATGAATGACTCACGTCTGAATCTTTATCAGAATTTGAACATTCATGCCTTTTCATTCAAGAATGTCAATGACACTCCCTCGCTGAAGGTGGCGCACATAGAATTAGCGAAGTCCCCAACACGATCACGGCATCAATAACTGGATTCCTCTACATCCAGGAGTGACAGAAACTGTATCCCAGCCTACAAGGGTCACCTTGGAGTTACATCGGATTTTGGCGCCTTCTTGGGTAGCGTGTCCATGTAACCTAGAATGCAAGCCCTCATGCTGTTTGTGCGGCGGGTCATTTGATAGGTTTCTGGTTTGAAATGCGGATCAACGCACCTGGATGAACAAAAGTCCGCCAAAAGATGTTTGAGAAACTGCTCATGCAACTTCACGCCGTAAAGCTGGCCGGACCCTATTGGCGTAACACTTTCAAGACTTTCACCCGGGTTGCAGAGGAATCCGAATTTAGGCGGCGATCCTTTATTATCTCACGTGCGAAACAAGGCAAGTTGCGTCTCCAAGGCAGGACATATTTTCTAAAATTTGCGGGTCGTCTTGAGGAGACGCTGGAAGCCGGCAGAAACCCTAAAATCACGCACTTTTGCTTGGTCCGACGTTGACTTGCTATTGGCATACTCTTTTAGCTCCCGCCTTTTAAAGAACAGAGGTAAGGTCATGCAGTGTAAAAATAGGCAGCCTGACATAAGGAAGCTTCTCATGTCACCCCCATGATTCTGAATCCTGAGAGTGGTTGAGGCTTGAAACGGATTAACGTGCAGCTAGGTTTAGACACGTGACTCATGGGTTTCCCGGGTCTTTGTAAATTATAATAAGAATAACTTACGTATCACTCCCTCCTAGCCCTAGATGTCCGTGCCTTCTTGATACCATAGCCCGACTAGTGGACCACGTACAGATCGCAGCAAGTCAAGCCCAAGTCACCGGCAAGCCCACTTCTCCGCCACGTTTTCGATCGGCATGTCGGATCGATTAACCAGGCTGACCTGGGTAATCGAGATAGAAATAACAACAGGAGGTTCCGGTGATATAACCAAAAGACGACGATTCAGTGAAGATACGTTGATTGAAAACGTATACATAAATTACATCCTGCGCCGTGAGCTGGGTAGATCGGTATCTTGTCTTGAAATGGCCGGTGATTCTAAAATGTATCATGATGCTGCAAGTGACAAGGCTGTAAATAGTAACTTAGTCAGAGCCCCCTGAGAAATATACCAAAAGCATGCATTGGTTCAATATGATAAGGGAGAAGCCAAGAGAACAATGTAACCATAAACTACACGAATGTAACATCTATGACTAGCAATGCACTAGCGCACGGATAGCTTGAACGGGAACACACATATGCGACAGATACAAAGCAACTTCAAGAGTTAGTTGTTACAAATATCATGGCAACCGTAATTGAGCGAAGTCACTCATAGGTCACTCCTACAAAGAGTATGTGTCTACAACGTCAGGTGCTCCAACAACGAAGTCTTTTAATCATCCTTGGAAGGGGTTGTGGGTTTGGCGATTCGGATTTGTAAGCCCATTCTAACTCGTGTTACCCCGAACGAGGGTTTTGCGGACATTATGGCCATGATACTATAATCTGCTTGTCCCTTTTCGTTTTACAAGGGCTCTCCGAGCTATCAGATGACACGATGCCCCCCCGAATGCCACAATCTTTGGGTCACCTCATTAGCTAAGGATGTGGAGAGAGAAACGCTACAAACCGCCGCGAATATCAGGGGTCGGTGCCACTCGTAACGAGGCGGTGATAGCAGTGCCCCCGCGATGGGATTTCCCGTTAATAGTGCAAATGCCAGACTAAAAGATAGAATTCCGATTCGCAACCTGGATAAAAATATGTCAATGAGGCAAGCAAGGGAAATATGGGTATAAGTATACCCTAAGTCAGAACCGTCACTGCTGGTGACGAAACAACCAGCAGCGGGTGTCATCACGGAAACGACTTATGAAGATTGTTTAGCAATTAACCAACTTCAGAGGAGGAATTCTTACCTCCTCCTGAAAAGAACCCATAGAATATTCCAAACGCTACGACACCGCTGACGCTGGTGGCCCCAAATAACGCAAACACAAGAGCACCAGAGATAATACTGGAAGGAATAATGACTAAAAAAAGATTAGCGATAGGATTCCTGATGTCTTCCCAACTAACTATTCAGTGGCCCATATATATCCGCGAGAAAATTCGGCACTGTCCTCCCCAAGATGGATGAAGCATTCATTATTGTGATCTGGCGTCTCAAATATAAGCCGATATACGAGCATACTAGTGCGGCCATACCGAATATTTTATGAATAACAGCGAAACACCATGGAGGGCGGCGTAAAGCTGTAGGTAGAAAACTGTAGATGGGTTCAGGTCGATTTACGGCTGGTTATTTTCTAGATACATACACGGTACAAATACTCCCCAAAATACCTAATGGGTGGGAAGCCACTATTATCAGTCACCTTCATTTAAGACTCGGGGGTAATAATTACCAAAAAGGAACCCAGAACGAAGATCAAGTATGGCACATCACTTAAGACATTCTTAACCATCGATTTCTTCTCGTTTCCTCGCGGTTTCGGGGGAAGCCTTGTCCTCATGATAAAATTGGCTATGATCAAGAGGCCCAGATCCATGAACGCCACAGCCCTGGTCATACATTATTACCGCCGGATCCTCGATCAATGAGCGATTTGAAAACGGACCTAACACCAATGGCAAATCCGGATTTTCGGTTGAACACATTATTAAGGAGGATTGGATAAACACAACCCCCCAAACTAGACCCTGCGTTTTCTGGCCTTTAGTTTAAATCGTGTGAGGTAGCATATGGAGGTCACCTGCGACAACTATTCCCATCGCGAGCGACCTTCGTGCTCGAAAGTAATGTGATGTCACTGTCAGGGAAGGTAAAAACAGAAATCCCATCCCAAGGCCCATTCCAACCCCTTGAGCGAGAAAATTTTGGTAGTAATGGTGGGGTTGTACGAGAGACAACATAAATATCCTTGAATAATATTCATATTCACAATGGATCCTGTCTTTCTCTTTCTGATTTGCTTTACTTACGAGATTATGTATAATGTTGAACCTCCTATAAGGCAGTGGTGAAAATATCCAGCGTCGAAAAGTCGTCCAGCCGGTAATCCTATCGCAAAGACGAAGAAGACCTGGATAGATCCTATCCAGCTTATCGCAGATGGTGTGTGTTCACTGAGAGAAACCCGCTGGATGATGCTCAGTTGACATATTTGATAGTATATCGAGTTGATGACTCACTGTATAATAGTCTTGATAGACACCAAATGACTGCACCACTCCAAATGTGCAAAATGTAACCATAGCCCTAGATATCACATTGCTGAAGGGCAGTTGCTCATGTAGCTGAGACCATTGACGCACCCTCCAATAACAGTTAACCAGGCCTGCATGCCGCCCTCAGGGAACTGCGGCGATGGTATGGATAGTGTTGCATTAAGCTGTACGGGATGTGCAATGGATTCGATATCCTCCTTAGAAAGAGTCATTGTCTTTGAACGAAGGCCGTCCTCGCTGCAGGTGCGTGCAGTCGCATCCGATGAGCTCACAGCATCATCCAGTCTCGTTGTGGGCATTATCGTAGGAGGAAGGTGGGCGTGCTGCACATGAGCACATGTCAGTCGATGCTACATCAAGCACGAATGCTGCAATCTGGCTCTCACAAGGAACTTCCCATGTCTCCACCAAGCGGCAGCATTCGGCTAACAACTTCTCGTCCAAAAAAAAACGCACACACACCACCAATTTAGGTTCTGATATTCTCGCCGGCTTGATGAGATCATACAAGGTTGCCGCCTAACAATGTTTATGACCTAACGGTGTATCTGGGGGTCGACACGTGTCCCTCGAGGCAAAGCCTAGTAACTTGTGCACAACGAAGGGAGTCTTCTATCCCACGGCCGCCAAATATCGACTTCATTAGGAAGCGGCGGGGCGCCAAGGAATCCCGAAAGCTCTATGTGACAACGTGTCAGGAACTACACCATGCTTGATTAGCTCCAAAAAGTTCCTAGCCGTCCTTTATCTAAGAAGGTAGGGGCCGCGATCTGGATGGACCTGTCATCGGTATCCTATATAGTGACTGGCTTGGATGCGAGGGCTTTGTGGCGGTCTTGTGAGGTCTTTGGTAATGCGGGGAAATATGGCGTTATGGGGCTATCTACCGAACCTAATCAGAATATACCTTCGGGGAGTTTATTCGGGCAGCAGTAAAATGAGACCCAGTGACTTGGAAAAACAGCAGGTCTATCAGAACGTGTATGAATTTGTAGGGAATATTACTACGCGTGATTCTGGTCAAATGGAAGAATTCCCGGTTTGAGGAAAACTCCAAAGTCAATTCCATCAGGCCCACATACCTTGTAGGAAGAAAGTTTGGAAAAAAAAAACCAAGTTAATTGCTTCCAGTACTATCAGATGTTACGGATGTCAGGCTGGAATCATCTTGACGGCATGCGTTGGTCATGTCTTTCGGGAGATGATGAATAGAGCTGACGCAACTTAATCTTGAAGGGGAAAGATTTCGTTCTTACATTATGTAAGCCTCAACAGCAACTCGGCCCGGAGTTCTGGAGCCTAGGATAACACTGTGAAGCCCTCGACGCGTCTTGACCATAGAAAGACTTACAACCACGGCAGGAACCCGGTATTTTCTCTCATAACCGTATAAACAATGATCCCAGAGACTTTTTCAATGGCTTTATTATCTGGGCCCAGCCAAATGAAGCCATAATAGCTCGGCCTGAATACTGCAAACCATCATTGCCTTTGTGCTTTACTTCACCAAGGGTCCCGAATGTCGCGGGATCTAACACTCCTGGACTCTTTAGCTTGGCCTTCTTTCCATTGATGATGTTTATTTACCCCTAGACTTACTCACTTCCCACCCCGTCACACAGCTCACCGTGCAAACAAGGAACCTCTTTCCGGTTCGAAAGACTACGAAATCTCTTGAAAAAACCTCTTACGGAATTCGACGGTTCTTACCGTGCAACCTTAGCGAACGCCAAATCGAGCGTGCGTCGATTGGTTTCTGTTGGACCCACCTCCCTAAGCTAGAAAACTTTGCCGATCTCCTTAATCGATGTTTCTTTCGGCAGAATTCCTAAACCTTGTGGCGTTTTCAACTGGTAAATCACGTTTGACATGATGCGAGAGTTTTCAGGTTTCCCAACCATTTTGGGATTGCAATCCTGCGTGGTTCATTGGGCCTCAGCATGTATTCCACGAAGTAGGATCCATTTTCCTTTCTGGAATTGGAATATCCGGAACCTCATAAAGCCTCGAAATTCTGCGCTCACAGATCACACAAGCGACTATGGCTAGCCAACTCTATCTACATCCACTTTTCCAAACCAAAGTCGAACTTCTCTCTCCAGATGAGCGTGTATCTTTGTCCTACCAGAGGGCGAGACTAGTTATGCAGACATATCGTCAGCATCCAACTCCTCTTCGGTTCACCGTATCTCATTTTTTCATCAGGTTTAACTGCTTCGGACGTGCAATTATGTTCTTCAAAATTTTGGGCTATGATGAGCGACCCGATATGTTCGCTTGACATTGCCATGTTCACCGTCTTGGCGGCTCATGTTGGTTTAACCATCGGGACACTCTCGAGACATTTAAAGAAACGTCCAGATTTCAGGCCTCTTGTCGATCGGTTACTTCGCTTTGATACTGTCGGCATCTACCTTCTGACTGAACGAGGTCACGGACTCGATTCTTTCAACATAGAAACCACCGCGACAAAGACTGCTGACGGATATATTCTCAACACCCCGCGAGAGGAGGCTGCCAAGTCAGTATCACATTTTTCAATCGACTGCACATTTATCCCAATGTCATGTGCAGGTTTATGCCAGCCTCGACACCATCCTTCGGCATACCTAAGGTGGCGCTAGTGATGGCACGACTCATTGTGGACAGCCATGACCACGGGTGTCGTTTCTTTGTTGTGCCAATCTGCAACGAGCGCGAAATGTTTTACGGAGTTGAATCTATTCGGCTTCCTCCTCGTAGTGGTACCGCCCCCCTCGACTTCTCCATCACCCGTTTTGATCATGTTCACCTCCCTCACACTGCACTCGTTGCGTCTGACATGTTAGATATTTCTCGTCCTTCACAACCTCTCGAGGCTTGGTGGAACGAGGTATGGAGAATTCCTCTTGGGACCATGGCCGTTCCCGCCCCCTGGATATCGGCTATCAAAGCCACCGCTTATATCGGCGGTCGCTATTCAATGCACCGATGTCTGCTTGGTAAAGGTGATGAACCTGTGCCAATTATAACCTTCCGCACTCAACAATGGCCAATTGCGCATGCAACTGCTGTTGGAATGGTTATGGGAAACTGGTTCCCGAAAGTCGTGGAAGATGCGATGAAAAACACGGCAGACCATCGTGTCAGACACGCTATGTCTGTTATTCTAAAAACCACAATCTGTAGACACTTCCAAAGGTGTATTCCGGAAGTCGCAGAGCGGTGCGGAGCCCAAGGAACGTTCGAACATAACTACATGGCAAGGATCGAGGTCAGTGCCACTTGCTCACATAATGCTGGGTTCTCATGGCAGATAATAGAACGATGGCAAAGGTGTTATTATCGCAGAGGGGGATGTTCTCACCCTGTGCATCCGTTTATTTTCAGAATTACTTCTTCAGAGATATGAAGTCCCACTCCCCGATCCTCGCGAGTCCCTTCTCGCACGACATGCCTCATCCCTTCTTCGGGAAAACATGCAACTCTTGAAAACACTAAAGGGCGATCATCGCAGCGATTCGTTTAATTCATTGATCCTCCCGCAGTCGCAAATTGTGGTTGAAGCCATGGGTCACGCGCTCGCATATTCCGCAGCATTGAAAGCTAAACTACCTCTGCCCATTCTCGACGTTTACGAGTGTGCTGTCATACGCCAAGATTCTGCTTGGTACTCAGAACAAGGTGGTCTTTCTAGGATGCAGCAGCGCATTCGTGAAGACGCAGCTGTATCTTCAATCCTGCCACACCTCGCTTCATTCATTTCCGAACTGGACATCGAAAAATACATTTCCGCTCCAATAGTGTCAGATGCTTCGTGGAAATCCTATCTAGCCGCTTTGCCTGTACACTCTGGAAGCGTGATCCCAGAAGCCGAATCCCTACAGGCCATGCTATAGTCGCTTGTGGCACGCCACGCCTTCTACTTCCTATTGTAGTTCCGGATATTCGACCCATAGTCTGCCCTCATTGACCCTCCATATCCAAGGTCGTATATCTATCAGTATTTGCATCGAAGTTTATACCATTTGTACTTTTACACC
>CEMJ01393835.1:0-24034 GCA_900068955.1 Clitocybe nebularis | reverse complement strand
CCAAGTATTTCAGATGCACTCGGGGTTTCTGCCTCAATGTTTCATCCCCCGACAAATGCCCCCCAAATATCTTCCGTGATGTGGCAAGCCCATAGCTACGGTAAAATAATATAGGTGATATCGGTGTTCATCATGGAAAAATAAAAATTCTCATAACGTTGATAACCTCTTAGGCACAAGGGTATGTGTGAATTTCTTCTTGCAAGGAGTGGGTATCTTAGCGGCCGTTTCGTACGTGAATCCCGAGAGTACGGAATTGACGCCAGAGCCTAACAAATGCCGAAATATTGGAGAGGCGATAGCGAGCTTTTGGAAGACGGATCCAAAGCAATTTAACCGAGACGGGTTTGAATTGGCGGTAATAGTCGCAGGGGGATTCAGATCAGCAGGCTGGTGTGCTTGTAACAAAATGGTCACAGATAGCCACCGAAGAAGCCCAGAATACCAAGCGGCGTGCGTCAACCGTATGTGAATTAGGAAAATAGTTATTGTTTATTTGTGGGCATCAAGACAAACGTGGAGCGTCTTCGGATTGTGGACGATGGAATCGGATGGGGCATCCTTCTGCTCCACCTGAACAAATTTGACTTCTAGACTCTGGGGTCCCGTTGGTAGTATATTACTAGTTCACTTGTGGTTTGTATAGAGATTTCAGGATGACGATCTGACGAGAAATTGAATCCTGTCATGTCATGAGAACATGCGAGATCAACATTATCTGTCGGTGGCCTTACTCATGCCCGAAACTATGGCTGACGAAATCACATCCGCGGGTGGATCATTCCTTTAAAGAAAGTCTATAATAAATAGATAGGCGCCCATAGAAGCAACGTGAGTAACATTGCAGCGAACTCAGCTTGCATCTGCGTGCTACTCATGCGCGGGAATGTGATATCGAGGATGATATACCATTGACAGGTATTTGGTTCTGTGTTATTTACGTCCTTTCTTCGCAGCCTCAGTGAGAGAAGCGAAGAAGTCCCTGACATCAGTTTCGTTTACTACCTTACCTTCTTGTGCGAAGGGTCGGAGATATTTTACCAAGTCATCTCTTGTATATCGGTGAGTATTTTACCCAATCATGAAGCGTGAGACGAACCGCATTCCATTGAACGCATGGATCCCATCGATTGCTCTATCACGCGGAAGACGCTCCAAAGCACGCATTCCCAGTTCTTCCAATGATAGGCCTATCATGAGAGTTTTCGGTTCCGTCAGTTGACGCATGAAGAATACTGCGAAAAAACCGGACTCCGAGGAGTGGTGTGGGGACGATTTACCTGAATCAGGGTCCTCGGGAGGCTCGTATGTTTCCTCATCTTCTAGAAGGTAACGACTTGCTTCAAGCGGCGGCAAACACTACCGCGCGTCAATATCTCGTGGGTTTAGCGACAGGGTTAAACTCACGGAGGAACAACGACACCACCGTTCCCTAAAGCCTTCCGATAAAAAGATATCGCCGGTCCCAAGACAGAGGTCTGCAGAGGATCCATGATTCGCGAAGATCTTCTGGGCAATAGAGTTTGATTTTGGGGCAAGGCACAAATTGGGCACAGGTACGTGTATCGTGGAAGTCCCGCGAGCTCTTTTAGCGTCAGGAACATGCACATTAGAAGGTGATAGAGGACGCTTGATACCGGCGGCTGATAGCCTGGGACTATCTTCGACATCAACAAGTTCGTTAGTTGGCCCATCACACATGCACTTCCAAGGCTCCGATGGACTGTCTCGGACGATCATGGTAATGCCAGGCGTTCCTGCCCATCTTTTCAAGGTTTCATTCCTCAGGGCGCATGCTCCGCAAACGAAAGATTCGTATTCAAAACCAGAGATAAGCGGTGGAGGGAGACTTGAGGACGATGCTTCCGATTGAGCGTCGTCGTCAATACCATCGGTGGGGCCCGACAGTTCCGGCCCTGGTTCTGGGGATACTTCTCTTGGTTCTGGTCGCTCCCGGAGATTACAACACGATTCATGGAACCAATCCTAAAGGAATGATCGATTCAGCAACGAGGGCGGTAGGGAAACATACGGACGAACTTCACATGCTAGACACTGAATCATCGTCTCCCTCTCAGTCTTTGGATCATATGGCCTCCCACAGCGACAGAACGCGCCTATAAAATTCTGTCCGTAGGTATTTGAAATATTTTCGTCTTCGACAGGCTTGTGGAGTTTACAGGGGTGGGAGATAGCGGTGGTCGGACAATCACAGCGAAAATTTCGCTTGGGAAATCTACACATATGTTCGAAGAAGGGTTTGGAACTAAAATATAAGCGTAATTCTTACAATTCGACTTGTTCATGGTCTGTATGGCATGCAATTGAACACGCTGAACATAAACCTCGGGCTTCTGGACAAGAAAGACACAGATAGACTGCTTGTCTTTCACAGGATTGTTGTTCAGTGTACTATATCAACTAAGCTCAAAAAATCCAGACCTCATTGGCCCTAGATGGTATGAACATTGTGAAAACTGGTGGGGTAGAGCGAGAGCCGCTTCCTTCACGAGTTCGTCCTGAGAAGCCAAGTATTCTGTCAGGGTTTCTGCCATCGTAGGGTTAGAATATACTGAAGACACGCAAATTGAGGATTAGCACAACAACTATTGAGTGAAGTTGTACACAACACAATCGGAGTCGTGTTGCTTGGTCATCGACCCCGGCCCGATCGTACTAGATCGCACCACACCTCCACTGGTCGACCATATAGCCCTTCGTCCAGGGTGTATCTACCATTTCCGAATAGTACAAGGACATCGTGAACTGAAATCCATCCGTTGATCCACGTCGCAAAAAAAAATTGGTTTCCTACAAGCAGTGCACCCGGAACATAGACGGAACGACATCGAGACTAATCTAACGGAATTGGCACGGAATCTGTTTCACTCAAGGCGCCCTCATGCTGAGCTGATAAAAGAACGATAGATCCTGGAGAAAACACCGTATTCTAACAATGCCGAGTGTTGATTCTCCTTCCCAAAGTCAGAGCCCATCCAATGGTCCCGATCCAATCCTGCTTACCCTTTTTGCGAATCGCTTTATGAGCGTGGCGGAGGCAATGGGGCGTTCTTTGCAGCAGACTTCAATCAGCACGAACATCAAAGAAAGGCTCGACTTCTCATGCGCTCTATTTGCTCCTGACGGAGATCTGGTGGCCAATGCACCGTTCATCCCGATACACTTGGGATCAATGAGTTTGTGAGCTACTTGTCTGTGTCATGGCTTCATTGACTAACTCAGAGGGCTTTCTGTCTAGTGCTGTAAAGTATCAGATGAAACTCCACGGAAAAACACTCAAAGAGGGGGATGTACTAATGACTAATTCGCCCCATGCTGGCGGCTCGTACGTCATACCTTCGCCCACCCAACGACCCACTAAAAATAAAAATATTTTGATAGACACCTTCCTGACATCACAATAATAACGCCTGTCTTCGACTCCAACTCAAAGGAAATCATATTCTTTACCGCATCTCGGGGGCATCACGCAGATATTGGTGGCATTCTCCCGGGATCCATGCCCCCTACTTCGGTCAATATCTTCGAAGAAGGTGCCGAAATAGTCAGCTTTAAGATTGTAGACGGAGGTATATTTAACCGAGAAGGGCTGGTGGAATACATGGTTGAAAAACCCAGCCAGTATCCCGGTAGCTCAGGGTGTAGGAATATTCGTGATGTCGAGAGTGATCTTAAAGCTGTAAGTTTCGTCTCTATCAGAATTTCTTGCTGTATGCCAACGAGCTTCTAGCAAATTGCGGCCAACCACAAGGGTATACAGCTAATCCATGCCAGTGCGCACAATATTTTATTATACCCGATGGGTTATTAACATATATCCAATACAGTTGTAGAAGATTATGGCCTTTCTACTGTACAGGAATACATGTATCATATTCGTGCCAATGCCGAAATGTGTGTTAGGAACCTTCTTCGTGATGTTGCGAAACGCGCGGGCACAAATGTCCTCACTGCCATCGACTATCTAGACGATGGTTCTCCGGTGGAGTTATTTGGTCATGGCGCTCTTTTAGTCTTCTGACCCTCTCCTTAAAGATCAATCTTCGAGTCGACATAAACGAAGCAGAGGGGTCTGCTGTCCTTGACTTTGCCGGGACGGGTTGCGAAGTCCGAGGAAATCTCAACGCACCCATCTCCGTTGTCCATTCAGCTGTTATCTATTGTATGCGATCCATGCTCGATTTAGATATTCCCCTCAATGCTGGATGCCTTGTTCCACTCGATAGTGCGTCATTTGGCCATCCCGTTCTTCTTCGATATTAATATTATTTATAGTCAAGATTCCCTCAAAGTCTTTGCTATCGCCATCACGGACGGCCGCCGTCTGTGGTGGCAACGTCTTGACCTCTCAAAGAATAGTTGATGTTGTTCTCAAGGCTTTTCATGCTGCGGCTGCTAGCCAAGGCTGCACAAAGTAAGTCTTATCTTAACTAAGTAGTCCACCTATAATTCTGATCCTGATCTAGCAATCTTACCTTCGGAACCGGGGGTAAGGATAAGGACGGGCGGAGTATTGCAGGATGGGGTTATTACGAGGTATCCACACATCCACTTTACGATCTCGATGTACCATCTCTAAAATTTCATGAAGACCATTGCCGGGGGTTCTGGAGCTGGTCCCCATTGGCACGGGACAGATGGGGTCCATACCCACATTACCAATACACGAATTGGGGACGTGGAAATTCTCGAACGACGTTACCCTGTAATGCTCCACCAGTTCGGCCTCCGACACGGATCAGCAGGTCTAGGAAAGTGGCATGGAGGGGAGGGCGTCGTTCGCGAGCTTGAGGTTCTTGAACCTATGCAGGTCTCGATCCTTTCCGAGGTAAAAATCCAATCAACACCAAAAATATTCCCTTCTGGAAAATAATTGATTGTTTCCAGCGACGTACGCGACAACCATACGGTATGGAGGGCGGCAGTCCAGGCGCGATGGGTAGGAATACATGGATTAAACAGCTCCGCAAAGATGATGGGGATTTTGATGATCAGAGTGCCAACCGCACCCGAGAAATTAACATTGGCGGGAAGGCAACAGTGTGGATGGGCAAAGGGGATAGATTATTGATCGAGACCCCAGGCGGAGGTGCGTGGGGCGTTGACGAAAAGGCAGAGCATGGAAAGAAGGGGGCTGCTGAGCATGTAAAGGCCTGGGAACCGAGAGGTTCTGTCGCGGAAAGAGCTGCTGCTCAAGCTGGATTTTAGCCAAGAAAATCTGTAATCAACCTGTACTAAAATAATTGGCGAATCACCCTATATCAACCCCCTTCATCAAGATCCGCGCGACACAATCATGACCCTGCCTGTAAAACGGCCCAGCCTCGTGTGTCTGTGGGGACCTTATAAGCAGATGTATCAAGATACATGTTTTGCGAAAGTAGAGGATGGCTTCTTACCTGATCGATGATCGCCGGCAAATTCCAGATAGTCCGATCGATCATGTACAACTCAGCCTTTTACTTTCCGTAGCCCAGACTTTGATTCAACCTATTGCGCACGAGGGGAACTGACGACCGCGGGGACTAGATCACGAAAATCCCTACTCCTCAAGTCGCAAGCTCGATTCATTCCCACGTTATCATCAAGTGACCATCCTACTCAGTTCCAACATAGCTCACCGGTTAGTTAAATTCTAGCGTGCTTGGATAAGAGCAGCGATATGATTTTATTCCGGAAAATGAGGCATATCCATGCCTTCTCCCTTAACTTATTATTTCTCAAGGCCCCATGCCGAACCATTCTCCTCACATGGTCCCTAAGTTGGGGAGCGGCCGGGATGACCACAAGGACGCCCTCAATAGGCATGCCGTGCTGGCTTTTTAGAACCAGTATGCCAGTGTTGACTCAAGAACCTGCCCCGTAACGTCTTAATATCTACCCCACTCATTTACTTCTCGACGCCCTGAACGATCGATCACCCTCAACTAGTTACCATCATGGAAAGGAACATGACAATGTTTTTGATTGCACTACATCTTTACGCTATTCTCCCTATCAAATAAGTTCCGATTTCTATGTTCTAATTGTACACCTACAATACATGTACGCCTCGACTCAGTCGCCAATGGGACTTTGCGGCACAAATAGCTCTCTGAGACATGAAGGTGTACCAGATATATATATATATATAATCTGTTTACCCATAGCCTCGACATTGTGGGCACTATGGTAGTCAGTTTTGTGTTATTCGCTACGTTCGTTGTGTGCACGCTGCTACCATTTTCAAATGCCAGATATCCACGTCAAAATGCGAAACGAGACAAATCCCCTCTCAGTCATTTTGAACTCGCCCAGTTTCAATATCGTTACCGCAGGGACACTGCCGATGTCTGTGCCGTCCCCAATGGTCGCGATTTTGCCGTTTTACCTGGACTAAAGAACCCGATTGTTTGGATTAACTCAAATACTTGTGTATGTCTCAACGTAAGCCTGACCCTGCCCCTCTAGTGTATTTTTATAGCGGACGGGCTCAAAATACACCCAGGACTCGGATAATTGGCTCGACGCAAGCCCCAGCGCACAGACCCCGATAAACACCTTCAGAGGATCGGGGCTGTCATTAATCTGCTTGTGAGTCCGTAAAAATCATGACTAACGAAACCAACAAATCCTTGTTAGCTCACTGAATTTGTGGGTTCCGAAGTGCGTACATTTGTGAATATCTAAATTCATTATCACTTCTCTGACCATGATTCCTAGTCTAATCCCTATGCTGAAGCATACCTTCTCCCGACTCATACCACGTATGTCTGTGTATTGGGTTCTCCGTGCGCTTTCAAGTGCGACAAGAATTACACATTGGAAGGTAGCACTTGTATCTATGAACCTCCATTCCTGGAATGAAATGGGAAATGTGGCGATTTCAAAAACGTAGGGTGGCACTCTTTCGCTTGTCTTGGATGCCGTCCGTTAATGGAGATTCTCCCCGGTTGTCAGGGAAGTGGTCACAGGTTCTGGTTCCCCGTAAACGCAAGAGCCTCCCTATAGCCAGTTTGGTCAGCTTGTAATATCAATGAGTCTGTATGTAGGATCTCCAGAAGGGAGGGAGGACTTGACTCTGGGTGTGTTGATACCAGGACCAGCCTTGATAACTGCGAGTGCTTAGGCGCCGACTATTTTTCCTCAGCTGCTTATTTCTGTACACAGGCTGCGGATGCACCACCCCTCATCCTTTCCATGAACCTTAGCGCGCTACAAACAGGGGCTTAGAATACCGTCGCCTTCCCGGAGTTGTCAATGTTGGGTGTTCAAACTCTCGATACGTCGTTTCCCGATGCCGAAAAGGCCAAGAACCTGACGCTGACAGGGCTAATTGTATCACAAGGGTACTGATTGCTCAGCCATCGGTCCAAGGTTGAACCATTCCCTGAAACACAGAAGTATCTGTTGATGAACAATTTGTGCCGTTAACGGTGGTGTGGACATCCAACCTTGTAGGATTTCTGAAATCAGAATCGCATAAGGATTAGCCCAGTCTAGAATCCGGACAGTACGGTTGTGGGCAGTATGTTGTTGAACGTAATCTCTGTATGGTGTAACTTTGAATTGATCAGATGAAATCTGGATTCAAGAGATCCGACTCACTTGTGCATCTACTCTTGAAGCAGTGTCAACTGACGAGTGATACGGAAATCGGACAATTGACTACCTAACGAGGTAAACTCGATTCTGGAAGTACTTAGTAAAGAGGAGGGCGGGTGGTGGCCATTAGAAGATGACAGTGACTAAGTGTTGCTCACAGATCTGGCGTAGTGTTTCGGCCGAGGCGTAGTACATCGTGGTCACCCGCACATTTAGGGACTGACGGTGACTTGCTTCCTTTGCATGTATAGAAATTCCATTTGCGGGAATGTCAATCAGTCCATACTCCACCGAAATCAAAAAAAAAAATCATATTATTTATCGCTCTTGTATCCACATAGATGTGGACCCTTGACAGCGGCCCAAAAATGGTCCCCAGGTGGATTGTTGGACTTCTACAGAGACCCTATAGGACCAACCGCGGTCTCCTCGCCATATGCAGAGTTATGCATCATGACGTGGACCCTAGGACGCCAGGAACAGCGAAGGTACAGAGAAGCAAGAACTTTCTCTGCTATGCTGGGTGCGCGACAAAGATTCCCCAGAGAGATCCGTCTCGATATCATTTCCGCCTCTTCTAGTATAGGAGAACAGCTGAAGACCCCTTTTCAGAGAAGCCCAGACAGGACCCGGTTTCTTCCTACCGCGGAGAGAGTTACGTTCGCAAACTAAGAGCTACAATGGTAGCTCTGTCAGTTATCGGCACTCGTCACATTTGATACCTTTTGACACTCGTCGCTGACTTGTCGTATGAGGGAGCACTGCCGCGGTGTGCCGAACACTGCCACATTTCCCACGGTCCTCTACGCTGCGGCAACAATTGTTCAAGCACTCCTTGCTGCGAGTCTCTGGGACGTGCGCTACCGTCTTCTTGCCCTGAACGTCCATTAATATGCCTTCCCAGTCCACATTAAATGCTGAGGAAAAGGCGAAAGTTAAATCTGCGGTCTCCCCGCACAAAGTTCTTCATGCCGCTCTGGCTCGAATCTACTATGCGTATCCGCAGCCAGACAAGTGGTCATATGCAGGACTTCAAGGAGCAATATCGTTTGTGAAGGATCCTTCCAGGGGTATCTTTGCCTTCAAGATGATCGATTTAGATGGAACGAGAGGGGTCATATGGGAGCATGAGTTGTATGATGGTTTCGAGTATCATCCCGATAGAGCATTCTTCCATTCATTTGCGGGAGACGTAAGTTTTTCCCCCCGTTCATATGCTACCCTTCGTGCTCTAAAACGCATCTAGGATTGTATGATTGGATTCGTGTTCGTGAATGAGAGTGAAGCAAAGAGTTTCTGGAAGAAAGTTATTGCCAAAAAAGACACAAAGAACTGTATGCTCCCCACATGCATAACTAAACAATATATGTCCTAACAATCCCCTAGCGAAGCCTCAATCTGAGAAGAAGAAGAAAGCGAAGAAGGGCGGAAAAATCGACAAATCCCTCATATCTGCACCTACGTCCGGGTCTTTCGTTCACGTCGCACATATGGGTTACGATGCAGAGAAAGGGTTCACCTCCCAAGGGGTCGACCCGTCTTGGACTGCATTTCTTGGAACTCTGGAGAGTGGCGGTGTCGGCAGAGAAGTTATAGCAAAGGAGATAGAATTCATCAAGGACTTCGCCCGTGACTACCAGGCAAATGAGAATGCACAGAAACAATCAAAGAAACCCAAGCCGCCGCCACCGCCACCGCCTGCAAGACGTACACATGGTGCCAGTAACAGCGTATCAGCTCCTGCCATTTCTCCACCAGCACCACCTCCCCCTCCGGCGCGGACAGTTGTCCAACCACCTCCCCGCCCCCCTCCGTCTCCAGCCCCTCCACAACAACCGGTATCTTCGCCACAACCTCCCCGCAGGCCGCCACCTCAAAATAATGCACCCCCTCCTCCTACTCGGCCCGCAAGCCGACTTCCACCCAGCCCTCCTCCCCCTCCCAGCCGCCCGACTCAGGCAGCTCCACCAGCACCACCCCCTGCTCCACCGCGCCCTACCCCTAGTGCTCCTGCTGCTCCACCGCGCCCCGCCTCCAATGCTCCCGTTGCGCCCCCCGCGCCCCCTCCGCCTCCACCATTACCACCAACTGACGGTGCTCCGCCTCCACCTCCACCGCCACCGCCACCGCCGCCGCCGCCGCCCCCAGTTGGTGGTGCCTCTGATCCCCCTGCGCCCGTTGTATCTGGACTACCAGCCCCCCAACCTGGCAGGAATGCCTTATTAGAATCTATCTCCGGTAAAGGCATACACTCGTTGAAAAAGACAGACCCCAGTGTTTCTCCGGCACGTGCCCCACCCCCCGCCCCCGAAGCCAGCTCTTCTTCCAGTACCAATGGTGCCGCCGTGGCTGCTGGTGCCGGTGCAGCGGTTATTGGTGGAGCTGCTGTTGCTGCAGGCGGAGGAGACCTGACGTCCGCCCTAATCAGTGCCCTCGAGAAAAGGAATAAGAATATGGGCGATAGCGACGAAGAGGACGAGGATGACGACTGGGACTCTGATTGATATCAATGGACATTGTTTAGGTAGTGGTATGAGAGGATTGGGTGGTACGTCTGGAAGCACATACTTATTGTAGATTATAAGAAGAAGGTGGAAATTTAATTACTCTCGTGTCACTCAGTGGGCAGATGTTCAGAGCATGAAGGATTTGACAGGATCCAAACTTAACATAGCCAGGCAAGATTTATCATTGTGATCCACCAATCTGACATGAAGCCGCAGTGAATTCATTCTCTAGAGCTTTTCAAATTCTAAACTCGCCAGCACAAACGCAGCTAAACCCTTGAGGTCGTTCAGGTCCGTTGGTTGGCTGACGTAGTACTGTAATGAAACACGGGAAGGAGTAAGCATCAAAAGCAAAAAAAAACATATGTAGGTTACGTTGAAGTCTCCTGCTTGATCCAGACTCCCGACCTTGGAGGCAAGTTCAGCGCAGAAAGCATGGGTTGTAGACGGAATGACTGACCACGACTGTATTTGTCCAGCCCATAGTTCCATCGCTGTTCGGTATCACCCAATTCTGGACCATATACTGATACGCCTTTTTGGCTGCAGCCAAGATGCTCCCATCGTTATCGGTAACGTACCCCAACCTCAAGGACTTCAGTAATGTATACACAAACATGGCCGTTCCGCTGCTTTCGAAGTAATTCCTAGCTCTTCCAGGTTGCGTAATGACAAGCCACCAAGCACCACTAGTTGGGTCAGCAGCATCCCTGATCTTGGGGACTAACGTCTTGAGGATCTGGAGGATGGCTGCATGACCAGGATTAGAAGCTGGCATGATTTCTAGGACGTCCACTAGTGCCATGGAATACCACCCCATCGCGCGATCCCAAACTTCGGGAGAATGTCCACGATCTGGAGAGGCCCACACTTGCTTGTGAGAAAAGTCATACCCATGGTAAAGAAGCCCAGTGTTGTTCGGTGCTGTAGCATTTTGGACCGTGTTTTGGAACATCAGCGTATATTGCGACGTGATATCGGCTTAATTGATCGTGGTGAGCGCGAGAAATTTAACCCCTGCTTCAATATATCGCGACATACCCCAGGCGGTGTTGTTGCTCGATTGGAACATTTTCGTATATTGTGCATAGAAAATCTCCCCCATATAGATGCCATCAAGCCAACCTTGGACTTCCGTCAGATGTGCAATTGTGACACTGTAAAAGAATCGTTACCCTCGTTCGGATACTTCAGTTTGTGCCAGAATTGTCCTTGTGCAGTGCGTGGGTGAGCGTTGAGTTGCCCCCTGAATATGTCTGCACCAATCTTATATTTGGATTGGCCTGTCTGTTCATACCTTTACGCCGAAAGGGTTAATCTCTCGGGAAACGGCGTAAGCACGAGGAGCTTACAGGTACAGGAATGTCGGACCAGTTCTGTAGGGGCAAGATCAGATTCATGACATGGGCTCGTTGCTATGCTAGACGTCACCTCAATGGGTCCAACACAAAATCAGTCACTCTAACAGTACAATGAACGATGAGCACCCAGTGATCTTATACGGACTCACTTATAACTACCATGAACTGTCCCATTGTCAAAAACAATATTATTTATGCCGTTCTGGATGTAGTTGAAGTATGTCTGGTTCCCAGTCAGTTCAAACAATTGTCGAAGGCCTGATTGAAATTCTCCGTGCTCGTAGGAAACAATCGCATTTCCAGTGGCATCAAGCCCATTGCCTTGTTTTCGTGCAATTGCAGAATCGGCCGCCCATATGGCATAAGATGCAGGGCGAGTCACGGCCAATGGGACCAAAGATAGCAATATCAGGTATGAAGGGGCGAACATATGGAGGCAGGAAAGCTAAGCCCTTGGCATGGGATGGGGCCCATTAAGACGGTGCTTAAAAATAGACCCCGCCTATCCGTTCTTCTCTATTGGTTGTCTTGTGATCACAGTTTCGTTGGACGGGCCGTAGGGGAAGACATAATACCCATTCAAACATATCTTTGTCATTAACGGACCGCTTTTGAAGGTCATGCAAATGGCTCGAGTATGTATATCGGGTCCAAAAATATGAGACTTCTCGACAGATCTTCGGAAAATTACAGCTTCTCGTACTCCAAACTCGCCAGGAGAAAAGCGGCAAGTCCTTTGAGATCATTTAGGACCGTCCCCACGCTGACGTAATACTAGGAGACAAACGATAAATTGAAATAATTTTGGGATGAGAAAAATACCTACGTCGAAAGTACCATTTCCGCTTAAGCTGCCGACCTGAGTAAAGATGATCAGTGGGAGTGTGATAAGTGTGGCTGCTATATGGGACCCACCTCGACAGTGTTAGTCCAACTCATGGTACCATCAGTATTTGTCACGACCCAGTTAGCAACCATGTATTGATAGGCCTTTCTAGCCGCTTTCACGATGCTCCCATCGGCGTCTGGGATGTAGCCTAATCTGACGCCTTTTAGGAGCGAATAGACAAACATGGCAGATCCACTACTCTCGAAGTAATTTTTTGCCCGTCCAGGTTGTGTCATGACCAACCACCAGACGCCCGTTGTTGGATCGGCGGCATCCCTGATTTTCGGAGCAATAGATCTTAGGATAGACAGGATTGAAGAATATCCATTATTAGTAGTAGGGAAGATCTCCAGCACGTCGACGAGCGCCATAGCGTACCACCCGAGTGCACGATCCCAGATTTCAGGGGAGTGGCCACGATCTGCAGATGCCCATACGGCAGTATGGGAGTAGTCATAGCCATGGTAAAGAAGGCCGATGTTATTTGCCGCTCCAACCGTTTGAATGGTGTTCTGGTAAATCAGGGTATATTGCTTTGCAATATCAGCTAAGAGTTCGTCAGTAATATGCCAATCTTGGGACCAACAGAGGATAGTAGCTCACACCAGGCAGTAGTGTTCGTTGGTTGAAAATCTTTTGTGTACTGAGCATAAAATACATCCCCCATGTAGATTCCATCCAACCATCCTATTAAAACAGAAAACCGTAAGCCGCGGAATATACCTTTGACAAGCATATGGACCTTGATTAAAGTATCTGAGCTTATGCCAAAATTGACCTTCACCGGTACGGGGCTGGCCATTAAGTTGCCCTCGATAAACCCCTGCAGCTGTTTTCCACTTTGCTTGCTTGGTCTGAGCATACCTGAGGCTTGTCAGTGATAACAGGTCTGGTGTTCCAAAATATTATCATACAGGTACAAGAATGTTGGCCCAGTCCTTAAACAGAGGAGGCAGAGCATGAGTGAGTGCCAACGGTTTGGCATGGGATGCCTACCTAACAGGGTCAAGGCTGTAGTCGGCCACACTGGAAACGGCATTATGAACACGACAATGATTAATAACACATGTGCCAGTCTAAAATCAACCTACGCGTATCCACCTAATATACCGCCATTAGTATTTACTATCCTATTTGCGCCCGCAAGGATATAATCGTAGTAGGTTTTGTTGCCTGTCTTCTCGTACAAAAGTCGAAGACCCCATTGAAGCTCTCCATGTTCATATGATACAGAGGCCTTTCCTGAAGAATCCAAACCGTTTCCCTGCCCTCTCTTTATCGCAGAGTCTGCCGCCCATATAGCATACGATTGCGGCCGGGCGATGGCGGTTGAAAGATAAGTTGCAAATGTTGCGAGTGTAAGGAGATGGGGGGTGAACATTTTGGTTGCGGTTCATATAATTGATGTGATTCTAGCTTATTTGTACGGCGCCAGTCCTATCAGGTGGCCCTTCATGGTGCTGGACATCTTGTGGCGGAATAATGAACGGAAAAATGCTTTCGTTTTGTGCTCAGTCTCTCCTGAGCCGGCCCGCCGCGTCTAAAAGTTGAAAGGGCTGTAAACTGATTAGCTTAGAGTGCTCTTAACAAGATATCACCGCTTTGTAGCGGTTCTTGGGGCATCCAGAATGCGGCCAAGCTTACTGGAAGTGATGAGTTCTGTAGGTTCCAGTGGTGCCAAGGCAGCTTCTGGAATACCGGACGGGCCGGATTTAACCGGGGACCTCTTCAACATTTCAACCTATTTCAGCGAACGGAAGTTTGTCAATGTTGTTTGCTTCTACTATGAAGCCCCACTTACGAGAAGCGGCCGCATCACTAACCGTGACAATCGATAATACTCGAAAGACTCGAATAGACTGGAGATGCGGCGGGGTCAGGACCTAGAAATACTTACTTGGACTGCCGAGTCCGTGTCTTCCGGTTCGTCTACCTCCCGAAGTCGTCGCAAACTCTCATGATAAGATCCATATTAGAGATCCCGATAAATTATAGCCGATAAGTATGTCTATATCCCATCCAGCTTAAACCACTGTTGACAAACGTTCAAGGGACCAAACCAACCACTACATATATGGTCCGAAATCTAATTGCTCAAAATTTCAGCTAGAGAGCTTAGATACCAAGAAGTCAGCTGGGAGTATCTTCATCCGTTTTCGGTCCATTTCATGCAACTTCGAACTACACCTCGGTCCCCACGGGTACTTCATACATTCCAGGGATACATTAAAACATGTAGCGCAGAAATGGAACCTCCATGTGCCTGGTATCCAGCTCTCCATCATATAAGACTAAGTTGTTAGAGCGCCCAACAGTGATCCAACATGCGAACGAAAATCACCTTCTTTGACATCCCCACCTGCCTCTCTATTCCAACTTCTCCCAACACATGGAAAGTCAGGTAAGAGTTATATGGGAGCCCCGCGTCACTGATTTCATTGACCGATACCCTAAATGGTACTCTAACAGACTTATCCTTAATTTCAAAAAACTACATTATGATACTCATTGGGTACCATCCGCCGACATTGAGTCCGTCTGCAAGTCTATGGGAATTCCACCAACAGGTACCAAGCCTTCGGGTGAACCCCATTATACCCTTCCCGCGATCATCGACTACACACGATCATCGTCTCAGCCCGTGATTCTCTCGGATTCTATTCCGATTGTCCGCTACCTGGAACGTACATATCCCACACCAACCCGGGAACTCTTCCCACCTGATCGTGAACAAGAGTACATGATGTTTGAGGACTTCCTTAGAGCGAATATTATGAAATATTCGCTGCCGCTTTGGATCGTAGATATATACAATGCGAAGATCCCAAGTGATCGTGAGCCCTTTCGAGAAAGGATGGAAGAAATGTTCGGGAAACGGTTGGAGGACGTGAAACTTCAGGGCCCTGAACGCGAAAATGTATGGAAGAACATCGAACAGGCTTTTAGAGAGTTGTCGGAATACTTCCCGGGAGGCAAGGATGGTGCATTTCTTACCGGGGACCAGGTATCGTTTCCAGACTTTGCCCTTTGTGGCTGTTTAGCTTCTATCAAAACTCTCAGTCCAACTGAGTCTTGGACGAGGATTGCGACCTGGGAAGAGGGAAAATGGGAGAGGTTCTTCCAGGCCTTCGAAAATTGGATGTCCGTGGATCAACATCCAATCATTGAGATGTAAACGGAGTTATCCCCTAGGTCCGTTACAACCCTTTTTATCCATTGTATATAATCTCATTTGGTAGATCAGACGACGGTGTGAAGATGGACGGGGGAACGGGTATTACGATTTGCATTCCCCGTAATGTTACAACAAAGGATGTGTTGGTACAGTGTATAAGTAGAGCCTTTTGCTAACAAGGTAGACCCCCCAGGCTCTTTGCAACACATTTCAGTTAATGGCCAGACTGTACGCAGAACTGTGGACAAAAAATAAACGTCATGTCGGATTTAGATGTACATGAAGACAATCACTAACGTTGTCAAGGTTGCAGACCCCGAAGTGGCCTCGGTACCACCCTGTGCGGTTTTAAGGAACTGCGCACTACTGACACCCTGGCTTGTTGTCAAATACTGAAACAGGGTCGGTTCAGGGATTGGGACATTCCGAATTGAGATGATTGTTACCTTCAGGAAAACATTGAGATCACCGCTGAAGCTTGTGATGGCTGCGCCGTTGGAAGGGAGGAAGGAGTAGACATTATTTGCACCGTTTGATCCGAAGTAAACGTTCCTGCAATTGGGTTTGTTAGGTCAAAATGCAATGGCAAAAATTGTAATTGAAGCTAACCAAGTGTGGCTGGCGAGAGACACATTACTTGCCACAGGTTTTGGAGTTCCGTCAGAGTTATACACAGCTGAGATAGGTCCAGCATTGTAATTTGCGAGCCAGATCATTATTTCATTGACGTTTGCTCCACCTGAAGTACTTGACGTGAAAAGGTCATAAGCAATATTAGCAACAATAGTGCCAGAGGTCGTCTGCGACCACCTCCATGTTGCCTAGTTATTATCGCACACATCAAAACTAGTATTATGAGCAGGACAAATACGTACGGGCATGCTGCCGATGGCGGAGAGTTTTTTGTTGAGTCCGTTGTTCAGCTGCAAATTGGTATAGCTCTTAACACCATTTCCACCAACCCACTTCCAAGTGTTCTTCCAGGCGATGGTGGTGCCACTCAACGAGGTGAGAGAGGCACAGTCAGAGCCTGAAGAGGCACCAGACAGTCCCCACTGATCGAGAAGGAGTGAATACGGGCCAGCAGTAACAGTATCCCATTGACCTAATATCGTCAAGGTCAGACACATAAGACGTAGTTACTTGAGCTATATTTACCGCAGTGATTGGACGTGTCGATTGTCTGCCGTTTCTCGACTTCAGCAGATGGAGCTGCAACGACAAAGGGTACCAAGAGTACGAGAAGAGTCAGCTTTGAGAACGAAAACATCGCGAGTATGGGAGTGAAAGGTATTGGAATTTTAATATATCCCTAGCTTTATAGTCCTGTGTGCTGGTGGATGTCGAGGTGTCTCCGAGATATTTCTCCGCTAGGTTCGAAATGCACCAATAGTTGCTTTCTGTTACACGAGCGTGAACCGACTTCACTTCTGTTTAGCGTCGGGATGAAACGCGGTCCGTGTCGGGCCAGTTGTATACTAGCTTTGACTTCTGTGAGGGTCATCGGGCTCCATCATGTGTAAACCACGATGTCAGGATGATTTTGCAGTGGCTCCGTTGTTATGAAATGAAGAAGATCATCCAACTGGTGGTGAAATTAGGAGGGATCCTTGACACCTATAGAATCAGCAGTTTCAGGTGACTTGGATAGATAAAAATACATACACGCATGTCTACAACGTTCCGAAGTTTATCGGCCACCATCCGAGCTTTAAACGGGGTGGTGACTTGCGTATCCTTAAAGTAGGGGAAAGCGCGAGTGGTCCTCCAACCAAATCAAGTTCCTCAGCTCAGGGAAGGAAGATATATACCGTTTGCTGGAGCTGCTCGTATTAGACCTGATGTCTTTGGAGGCTAACACTGAGGAGCGCCTACTAGGCGTCAACAAGGGTCAAATTTAGATGGATGCGGGCGCTTGCTCGTATATGAACTTATTACGGTAGGTCCCAGGAGATGTTCCGGCCGGCGGATACCTCCAACATATTTACGTAATTAACGCTCGTGCCTTTAGCACGGCACTCGCTCAGCTCGACCGCACCTCTCAGCTCTGCCCCTGACGCATCATCGCAGAACAACCACACACGGCACTACATGCATCGTCCAAACCGGCGTTGAAATTCTCTTTTTCCGAATAGTGATCACTCAATCAAGCTTGCCCGCATCTTGAGCGGAGACTCTAATTTTCTTTTTCACGTCACTTTCTGAGCGTTAAAGCTACCTCGTGTGCCTTATCGATTTTTCTCTCATCTGAAAGGAGGTATGGATTGAATGGATAGCTCTGTGCCCTAGGCCATAGCTTCGAGTGACCGATGGCTGTAGGGCTCACTTCATACGAACGGACTCAGCAGAATGAAGCCCAGTTTACATGGAAGTCACTTAAACTGCAACTCCCGTAGTACATCGTAACATCGCCGGACCCTACATAAGGGCGCCTACTACCCCTCGAGCCGGCGCCTCCCCGGACTATGTATATATTACGAGCTCCCGGCTCGAACCGCTGTCCCCCCTCCCACAACCCCCTGATATGACATCGTACTTGAATTCCCTCCAAGATGTCTTCGCCTCCCAAAAAGTGGATAAACCTAATGCGACAAGTTCTGCCACCATGCATGAGATGGGGCCACTTTTAGCGATGCCAACGCCAACCGATCTACCATCGCTAATCACCATCTTACTATCATTTTCAGCCCTGAGGGATTGGCTGAAGCTTATTATCATTGGAGGCTTCTTTGAGACCTCTCGGCGTCTCGTTTCTTCGCTGTATAATAAATTTATCGATTCCTTTTTCATCAGGGCATCCTTCGAACAGGGGGATGCTAGCTACAGCAAGTTCGCTTCTCCTAATTAGATCTTCCGCTGAATTCAAATCTACTTAGATTGGATACTTGTCTGGCTTTCTAAACAGCCCTCATGGAGTACGCTACTTACTTTATAGTAAGACGGAATACTGACGGTCATTCCTCAGGTAAGACACGGGATGTCCATATCAGTACGAGCCCGTCTGGAGGAAATAGCCCTGCTGTAGTGTTGGAGGGCGAGGATAATGCTAACCAGTTTTTCAAATCGTCACGAAAGATATCTTACCTTCCTTCTGCATCTTTGACTTACTCCCTCTGGTATCAGCGGCGGTGGATTACTCTAACTCGTATTGAAATGACAAGGTATTTTATATTTATATTACGTTTATTTAATATGATAATCTGATCAGATTACCAGTGGGATCTATGGAGACAAGGAAAGCATTTTGCATATACGGTAATGCTCTATATCTGCCGCTTTGGCGCGGCTAAGTTGAAATATACTTATAGCATTTTAACCCGTGATCACAACGTGTTGAAGAGCCTCCTCCAAGAGGCGCGGAGATTATATATGGCAGGTCAGGAACACAGCATGTGTGTATATGTGTCTGACAGGTAAGTCTACTAGTCAGTCATGCACTATAGTTACTTACCGCATAGTTTAGTGCAAATCGTTGGAATCACGTCGCATGTCGAACGAAGCGTTCCATGAATTCGATTGTGTTGGATCCAGGAATCAAGGATTTACTAGTCGAAGATGCGCGTGATTTTCTACGAAGCAAGAGCTGGTATGCAGAACGCGGCATACCGTTTCGTCGCGGATATCTTCTGGTATATCTCTTTCTTATATAGCTGAAAAGTGCTATAACACCCTCATAGTATGGGGCACCAGGATCCGGAAAGACAAGCATGATTCATTGTATGGCCGGTGAATTGGGTTTGGATGTGTATATCATATCACTTTCCAGAGTTGGTCTCGACGATTCATCTCTTAGTGAGCTGGTGAATGCTCTTCCAGAACGTTGTGTTGCTTTGATGGAAGACATAGACGCTGCATTTACACATGGGGTCAACCGCGCTGATGCCTCAGCCGAAGAAGTAGTGAAATCGTCCACACCAGGAGTTCCACCTGTTGCATCAGCAAGCAAGTCAGTAGTTGCTTGGCACTTCTCTGTTTAGCCGGTCTTATTCTGACCGTCTATACAGGTTGAGCCTTAGCGGATTGCTGAACGCCCTAGATGGCGTGGGTGCTCAAGAAGGCCGCATTCTTTTTGCTACAACCAATAAGTACACCGCTCTCGATCCCGCACTATGCCGACCGGGTCGTATGGATCTCCATGTTGAATTTAAGAACGCCAGTAAATATCAGGCTCGAGAACTCTTTAGTCGATTCTATCTACCGACAGACACTTCGACGGAAGATGTAGATGATAGGAGCAGCGGGCTAGATTCTGGTTACGACTCTGGTGACAGCGTCGACTCCGGAAACTCTGGGTCCGGCCTCCTGTCCGAAAAAGGGGAGGAATTGGCCTTGTCCAGTAAAGCGCCATTGCCAGTGTCTTCGTTCACAGGGATCACTCATATTGGACGTGCTCCAAAGCTTAGCCCCGAATGTATCGCACAGCTTGCAGACCAATTTGGTGATCTCATTCCAGAACGAGAATGTTCGATGGCAAGTTTACAAGGATACTTGATGGCGTATAAGACACGGCCAGTGGAGGCTGTAAGGGATGCGGAAATCTGGGTAGAGAAGGAACGTGCCGCTGGACTTGTAAAGGAGACGGAAGATAAAGATGTGGAACTCGCCAAACCGGCGTTGCCACCTGCTATCGCTCATGCCGTTTTCTCTGAGAATGTTCATAGCAAAACGGCTCCAGGATGCACATGTGGTGTGGCAGCTCGCCAGTCTGCAGAGGCGTGACCAAAAACTGCAGCCTGAACACCGCTATCAGACAAAACGGACCATAGTTGGATGTGAAACAACCAAAAAAAATTTGGTAATCATGAATACGGAGCCAAGATTGGGCAATCAGTATGGACCTACGCAATGATGAGGGTTTGAAAAAAGTGTTAGTGATTAGTTTTTTTTCTGATATTTTCTTCTTGATGTGAGTATAAATTATCCGCCGAATCTTCTGGACAAATACATCCTGTGGGATTGGAGTGCTAGGGGACGGGTATGGTGAGGTCGTTACGTCGTTTCAGGCTGCGACCAAAACACAGGCTAACATTAAACCAATTACGCGTCCAGACTATATGTATTTTTCTCCAGCTATTCCGATCTGTTCATTTTGTGACTGATCGGGAGAAACGAATCACACACCTCTGCTTCGAGTTCCTTTCGAACTCTGTATTCCTCGTCAGCCTTGATGACCAGATGGTGATCATCAAGGTCCTCAATGATAAAACTCTCCTTCTCGTTCATCGACAGGAGAATCTGTTTCACGGCGGGATCACTAGGGCGTAGTCAATACAACATTGGGGTCCTGAGATGTTAAGAACGAACCAAGTAAATAGAATACCTGGAATGGAACGTTAATGGGAGGCACGAGTACGTGCGCAACATTGACGAACCTTTGATGGCCCTCATTCCCGGAAAACTGGTTCACCGTTCACGGAGGATAGGGTGGATATCTGGGGCCTTGGTAGTCTCAACTCCCTGGCTCTTGGCTCTGCAACATCAGGTTTGAGACGTACCTGGGGCAGTCAATTATGATGAGTGCGGGAATGTACGAGACTGCGAGCAACTATCGTAAGGCCGAGGAACTGAGTTACTGAAAGTCAGTTGGTGTTCATGTTGCGGAGATCGTGGCCGTGGTCAAGATGTAACTGGGGTTACTGTGACTCATTGAGATGCTCAATCTAACCCGTGCGGCGATTACTGCACGCTCTCTGCGACCATCTTTACCACATTGCTTCTCCAATTATTTTAGAAGAATGCCTCTACCATCACAGCCCAACCTCTCGTACGTCGTCTCTGCGTTTCCTTTTACTTGCATCTGATCAAACACATCCTTTTCTCGCCGGTCATTTACAATCCCACCACCTGTTGCATTGGACTGGCCCCCCTCTGATATCGTAATGTCCAGCACACCTCCCGTTACACAGACGATTCGCCCAGTTACAGGGCTTAGTGCCGAGGGTGATTATCCTTCGTCATTATTTTGACCCCTCATTGGTGAAACCTATTAGCAGGCGTAACACCCATTGGCGCCAAGAAAGTATTGAGTATGATAGAGGCATCCAAGAAACTTGCAGCTTATACTGCCGTGGATCAAAACGTCAAATCGGAGCATAGGGTGAGCATCTGCCTTTTCAAATCTTTTAGTGATATCGACACTGAGGATCCCTAGGTCATCGGTATAGGCTCAGGTACATCAAATTATTCTGCAGAGGGTTAGCCCATTTATTCTACGCGTCCTGGTGGAAAGGCTCGACCGTTCCATACGTTGTGGAACGGATTGTACAACAAGGAGTAGAAGCAAACAAGAATCGCGTCTTTATCCCAACAGGTTGGCCGACATATGTCAATTACTTTTTCACGAATGACATTTCTTCTCTCGCTTCTCAGGGTTTCAGTCAAAGGAACTCATTGTATCCTCTGGTCTGACTCTTGGAGACGTTGATCAATATCCTACAATAGATGTCACTCTTGATGGTGCCGACGAGTGCGTTTTGTTTCCGTGTCAATCATAGGTAATTAAGGAGGATTCTACTCTCCCAGGGTTGACCATGCTTTGAATTGCATCAAAGGTGGAGGAGCATGTCACCTACGTGAAAAGGTCCTCGCAGAAGCTGCAACGACGTGTGTAAATACCGATCTAAAACCTGTATTTTTACTCAATATGGTCGAACAGCTTCGTCCTTGTCGCTGATTACAGGAAGAATGTGGAATATCTCGGGACGAACGTGCGCTTTATACTTAGCCTGCCTGTCTATGTCGCACCTCACGTCTTGATACAGTTCAAACCCGGCGTTCCAATAGAAGTTGTACCTTTTGCATATGCCAAAGTCCTTCAAAATCTGCACCAGGTCGTTGGTTCGCCCAATGCGACACTCCGTATGGCCTTGAAAAAAGGTTTGTTCTGTTCTACGATATCATTAAACCGTCCGATGCAATCTTCATTTGTAGCTGGTCCCGTGGTAACAGACAACGGAAACTTCGTTATTGATGCACCCTTTACGAGAGAGTATATGATAGATCCATATAAGGTGATTGTATATTTCCTTTGAAATCATGTCCTTATCACGTTCCACATAGATCATGGCACAGATCAAGATGTTGACAGGCGTGGTTGAAGTGGGGCTATTTTGTAATATGGCGAAGTCGGCGTATTTCGGTAATGAGGTAAGTTTCGGGCTCAATGGGCACGCGTGGTACAGGGTATGCCTCTGACATCCGAACGCCAGGACGGTACTGTGACTATCAAATGGAGCGATGGAAGGGTTGAAGAAGTTGACGCATCAAAATAAGCGGAGAATTAGCTATTCTAATACAATTAGTAAACCCGTGAATACTCCAGCCTAACTATTCCCTTATCCTAAGTACCAATAAGTTATCGTCAGAATAGAATACGTGACTCTTTGCAACAGGTTTATATCGCATAAGTATGTTGATTTAGCATATTCAACCCTACAATTGGCGCCGGAACTTTATGTCCTCCTCATCGTCGTCCCAATCGTCACGGGAGGTGAAATGTTCGGCGCTCCCACTCGCATCAACCTTGACAGTGGCAGTCTGAGATCCAACGCCGAACGTGCCGGAGGCATCATGATGAGGATATAAAAGGCTATCCGAATTCTTCTTCATTGTGTCGTCAGCGTGAGATATCTGTTCCAACTCCACACCGATGCTCATTTGGCCTTGGCTTGCATCCATTTTATGAATGGGGGTAGCGAATTTGGGTTGTGAGAATGCAGATCCGCTGGAGTAAGTAGTGGCCTTTTGACCACCGCGTATTTCACGGATTGCAGCGATAAATGACTAGAGTTGTGGTGAACAAGGTGAATCACGACTGTCAGGAGCAGGGTCGACTTACGGGATCGGTCATAGCTAATATAGCATAGGCAAACGTTCTCAGTCCGTAAAGGATCAAGTCTGTTAATGAAGGGCCATTAATAGGGGTCTAAACCACACTCAGAATGCGTACGTACCCAAAGCTAAGAGTCGGAATTGCTTTAGAGCGCAGGAACAAAGATAGTCAGGTTCAGATATCGGGACTGATCCGAGAGACTTACCAATTGCGTAGTAGTACCGACAATAGTTGTGTAGATATCCAGTATAGCAATTGAGTAATTCATCAAAAGTGACACGATTGGGTAAAGGGCTGTAGAATGGCTGATAATCAGTATTGAAATGGTTCGAGATTGAAATCGGTTGCGTACCGATTCGGATGATGACGTTACGGTACTTGTTGATTCGCCGCAAGGTAGCTGTTCGGCGGCTCGAACGGCTTTCGCTACCACCGCCAACCATAGTTGTGCTTCCATTATAACCCCTAGTGGTCTGGGATACCTGGGATGGCTTCCTCATGTAGAGTACTGTAGTGGACTTTGAACGGAACATCAATACACCAAAAATCGAGATTGCGATCAAGACTTACTTGGAACTGGAACATCCATATGAGAACAACGAGTGAGCAAATGATCTCTACGGTCGCAGCAAGTAAGGTCCAGAAGGACTGGGCCCCAATAAGCCA
>CEMJ01393831.1:0-15279 GCA_900068955.1 Clitocybe nebularis | reverse complement strand
TTAACGCGTCTCGCATATTTGTCCTTGTTTCTTTTACACGTGATCTTTTTGCCAACGAAAGTTTGTAATGCGGTATCGGACCCGCATGTGAACTCAGACTAAGGTCCGATAGGAACCCCTCCTTTGAAGGGAAGGGGAAGACTTGGTGCTGCAACCAAAACCTATTTTCGGGGATAGGGTTAACGATAGGCATTGACAGACGACCTCACAGGAGTGTACAACTGAATTCCACTTTGGCGCCTTGAAGGCGTCAAAGCGGGTTACCTCGAAAACCATGTGACATTCTCTTGCTGTGCTTAAAGCAGTGCTCTCTAAAGCCATGGTCTTCATTTGTTCAACTCCCTACCATGTCTGACTTCCGTAAAGCTAGCCGTGGGCCAATCCTCGACAGGGGAAAAATCCGCAAAAAGCAGATCAAAGCCACAACCGGTGTGTAACCCATACTTTCTCTGACATTCAGATATTAACCCTCCTTGCGTTAAACAGCTTTAGCGAAACTAAGGAAACATGTTTCTACTTCTGCTTCTGCTCAACCTGGACAATCCGCATCCAAGTGCCACCCAAAAACCAGGGTCGCCGTTCTCGACCAGATATTACGCTGGATCAATGAAACCAGCAATCGCTCCCCCGTACTCTGGCTATATGGTCCTGCTGGCTCAGGAAAGTCGTCGATCGCACGGACAATCGCCGAACACTGCATGTCCCATAAGCAACTGGCAGCCAACTTCTCCTTCTCAAGAGACGACGCTGCTGATGGTACCAGTGACCGTCTCTTCTCAGCAATAGCGTACCAGCTTGCTCTCAACCTACCTGAGATTCGGCCTCGCATCGAGAATATCATTGAAGCCAATCCGTCTATTCTTCAAGGCTCTATGGATATCCAGTTGCAACGATTGGTTCTGGACCCATTGAGCTCGATAAAGGAGCCTCTCCCAATGGTTATCATCATTGACGGGCTTGATGAATGCGGGAGTGCCGACGACCAGCGTCAGGTTATCCAGCTAATATCTAGAGCGCTTTATCCCTCTTTTCCTCTTTGTATTCTGATTTCAAGTCGACCTGAGCCAATCATCTCCGAAGCTTTTCATCAACATCTCCAAACGACCTCTACTCACCTTGCTCTCGATGAATCAGTACATCCTGATGAAGACATCAAGGTATTTACGGAGGATTGTTTGAAGAACATCTATAACAAACGCCAGAAGAGTATGCTCTTCGATAAAGTTTTTTGGCCCTGGTCTGGCCCAGAGGAGCTTCGGGTACTCGTAGAAAAATCATCGGGAAACTTCCTAAACGCGGCCAACATTCTCAAGGCCATCGATGAAGGACACGTACATTCTAACAGCCAGCTCGAAACAGTGTTAAACGAGACAGTTGACCATAATGCATTTTCCACTCTTGAAAGCCCACACTCCGGGATCAAGGCGAGCCCCAGACAAGAACCCCTTCACAAAAGGGGGCAGGTTGATCGCTCAAAGGCCGATAGCAAGGATAAACGTTCAAATGCCCGCTTGGAAGCGATACCTAGCGAACCAACCCTCCCCGGCATCAGTCTCGATATTAATGACCACTCTCATCGAGCTTTGGAGGCTCTCAGGTCTTTGGAGGCGGACGAAGGAGGTCGCTACAGTATTAATACCTCTCACAGTGTGGCTGGCACATGCGCAAGGTTTCTTGACATATTCCAGGACTCGGAAAGGTACAGGAGGTTTCTAAGCTATCGAGGCAAAGATGCACAAGCCCTTCTTAATCTTATCCAGGCTGTATGTTGTTCTACACATACAACACCTTCGTATATTGATAGATTATTTTATAGCTGCTTGATGGCCCTCATATCAAGGCGGGATATAGACCGGCCTTCTTCATTGCATTGCTTGGCCTATCCAAAGAGTCTGGGATAATCCCTGATCAGTTCTTTTTCCCGACAATTATGACAGAAAGGATGCCTCCCGCGAACGGGAGATTTGGTGATATATACAGAGGCCGCTTCAAAGACAAAAACGTCCGTGTCAAATTGATAGGGGGACATGTCATATCTGGTGTCTCCGCTTTAAAAGTATTATTGTTCCATTCTGATATAAGTTAATATTTACCACTCCTCGTCATGGCTCTTGTAGCTTTTTTTGGAAGGGGCAGCTTCATGGGGGTTTCTTTGTCACACCAATGTGCTACCATTCTATGGAGTGCGTCTGATGGATCAAGGAGAGAAGGTTTCTTTAGTATCCCCTTGGATGGAGCGCGGCGATATTGGTCGGTATTTAACACAGAACCCAACTGCAGATCGCCAACTTTTAGTATGTTAATTTATACTTTTTGGAAATACTCGGTTGACGGGCTTCCCTCAGGTATTAGACGTGGCTGCCGGTATGCTATACCTGCACACTAACGGCATCGTTCACGGAGATTTGAGGAGGGCGAGTGTTCAAAAGCTAAATTCATAATATTTTCCAACCCATGAGTTGCAGGATAATGTTCTTGTGTCAAAATCGGGCAGGGCATGCCTTGTAGACTTTGGTCTACTGTCCATAATGACTTCACCCGACCCGCGCTCTAGTAACGTGGGCCCAGAAATTGACACGCGTCCAACCAAACCAGGAGATATTTACAACTTCTCAACAGTTTGCTATCAGGTGCCTGACTTGATTGTGCTGAAGGCCAATATTTATTTACTGTCAATATCTAGATATACACCGGGCGGGATCCGTTTTTGAACGTTCTCGACGATTATAAAGTCTCAACTAGCACCGTTGAAAGTCACCACCCCCGACCCCCGCACCACAGTAGCAAAATTACGGACAAAATTTGGAGGCTAATGGAGGAATCCCGGGATCATGTCCCGGGAAATCGCTCGACGGTTGCCCACGTTGTTGAGCAGCTATCATCTGCATTTGATAGAAATAATGTTCCCGATGATCATAAAGTCACGACCAGTGCCATTCAAGATCGCCGCCCCCCGCGTCCGGCAGACCCCCTGCACCGAAACAGTAATATTACAGACGTCATTTGGATGCTGATGGAAGAATGCTGGGACCACATCCCGAGTAATCGCCCGACGGCTGCTCAGATTGTCGAGCGGCTACCACCCGCGTTTGGTGGAGATAATAGACTAAGTGGGGATTGGGAAGATCTCGCCTCATCGCATGTCCGCACCTCCAATATAGGTGAAAGTTCAGATAATTCAGAATTGAGTTCTTCCATCCTCAGGGCGCGCAGTACTTCGGAGATAAAAAGTGGCTCCCCAGGGCAGTCTTGGGCATCAACTTCAGAACGTGTGGCAGACGACCCTTCCTCCCCCGGCACGTCGGGCCTATCTTCTTGCATTACTGCGGACTTGGCTTTCGATGAAGTAAAAAGAAAAGAGGGACTTATATACGATCTTTTTCAATATCATCATCAATGGGGATCATTCTATATCCAGGCGGGTTTCAACGAAGACATCATCCGACTTGGTCAGGGACGTTTGCAGGAGATTTATATCTACCTCGAAAATGAAATATATGAACCTTCCCTCAGCGGCATGTTGGGGAGTCTTATTTTCCCCTTCACTGGCTTCATTTTTACTCCAGACTGCACTCACCGCATCCCGGTTGTCCCACCAGAAGGTAGCACCTTCCTGGAAAGCGACTATTGGAACCTGCTGAAGGACCAAGGCATTCACCGCCCGGATCTAGGCCACGAGAGCCCGCCTAGGCAAATAGCCTCTGTATTGGCAACTTGTTTTTCTGATGCGGGTGGGAAGCCGTCAGGTGGTTCAGGCAGTTCTGGTAGCCAGGAGCCTCCTGGACGGGGGGGTGACAGCGGTAGTGGGAATAATTCTCGTGAAAAGTCTAGAGCCAGTGATAATGATCGTAATGGAAATAATAGAGAAAATAACGGAGACAGCGGCGGACGAGGGGGGGGTGATGACGGTGGCGATGATGACAGTGGGCCAGGTGAGACCAAGAGGGATAATGTCCACCCTGTGATAATATCTATTCCCTTCGGGTCAACCCTAATCTGTAGGGGGGACAATATTTCCCCGGTAGACTTTAAAGTCTCTTCGCGAGTCGACGTTAAGGTGAGTTTTGCAAAAATTAATTTGACTGCACCACCAAATTTTCCTATAGCTTGTTAAGTCTCCACACGTTTCTCACCATCCCCCTGGTTCGACATGGGGTGGGCCATGGTTCCAAGCCCAAATGACCTTCTTGAATGCAACCTCTAGTGTGGCACCTGGTGATAAACGCGGCTATTGTTTTGGTTTCGCTCAGATCCAGGTTGTTGCATCATCGGCGCCCACCTCTCTGTTGGAATTTTCGCCCTTGATTACGCACACCGAAGAAGACGGCCTTAAGGCAAAAAAGGAGAAGAACCACACCTTAGGAATATGGGGAACTGTGAGTGCAGCACCAGCCCTCCGGATAGGCGGGACATCTAGTAAGGTATCTAGTGAGGAACAAGTTCACAAACGGTGGAAAATTATGGCCCATCATATTGGAGCAGGAGCTGTCAACGCACATGCCTGTAAAGAAGCTATGATGTGGAAGTATTCCCTAAATGATACGTACTATCACAGTCAGGCCGGAGAGAGCGTCCAGCCGGTGCCTTCGGTTATGTTTGGTTTTGAAGATTCCGAGCACATTCCACACTTGGAGGTTGAGGTTGTAATCCATTGGTCCTTGTCGCCAATGAACCGTAATTCATCCCGACCATTTTTCCACTGGTTAACGCCAACTCCTGACCCCCCACCCGCATTTACCAACTTTCTCCACCAATCCACGGTTTCGATGGACCTAGGAAAGGCGGATGGTCACAACTGGTTAGTGAATCTCAATTCTAACGATAATCAAGTCCCAACAGCCCCTGTTCAACAACAACTGGAGCCAATCTGTCGAATGGCTAAGAGTACCTCCCTTTCTGGGTGTGTTGATGTCACTCTCCGAAGGGCCCTTCATGGGCGGATATCGCCCTTAAACGAAACTGATAAAACTGGTAAATAGATTAATCTACCTATACTTTATACATTAATCAGAGCATTCTTGCAGGTTCTAGCCCGATTCTCCAATCCCTAGACAAATAGGACGGCATCCAATTACTCTAGATATGGGACAACTCGTCTTTATAGACACTCACATTGAGATTGGCAAATCCTGAAAAGTTATAACTGGCTTGGAGACTAAATGTATACCATTTCTTGGACCTCGAGATATTCGTCTCACGTAGAACGCTAATACCCCAAGGCCGTTGGGAATTGTGTTGGTCTCATTTGTTTGTACAAGCAAGGATTATCCGGTTAATTCCAAGGAGCCGTCCTCCCATTCACTACGCTATTCATATACCTAGCAGCCGTAGTTTACAATGAGATAATACATAGATAATATTAGTTTGTACAATATTTTGATAAAAATACCAATGTTTTTTAGAAATTGGCGAATATCGCTAGCCTATATCCCTTCATATAGTGAGGTCCGTGATCACAACCCAACTAGACCGCATGAAAGACCACAGGAGCTGGGGGGGCTGTGTTGTGCGACTCGGTCCGAGTCGCAGTATTGCTTGGATAAACTATAAAATCCTGGCTCGCTACAAATTCTTTGCCCTTTGGCACCACACTTTCTTCAACCGTTGCGGTCCCAGTAGTCGTCCCAGCTGATATACCAGTGTTGGCCTCAAGAGCCGACATACTGTATACGTTTTCGAGCGTCGCGTTTAGTTCTTTCCGCACGGTTTCACGCGAATTGAGGCTATAACAATGTATAGTTGGATATTCTGACTGAGTTGTAATGGACTCACGTTGACATGAGAGAACATGAATATACTAATCAAAGTCGTTAATGAGGGGATTAGATCTGGGGGATGAGAAAAATGGTTGGGGATACATACGACGGACAAGGACAAAGTAAAATAATGCGTATAGCATTGTGGTGTTTTTTGTAATCCACTATGTGGTATAAATGGGCACGTTAGGGATTCATATCAGGGGAAGGTACATTTACTCACCATTGCCATGCATGCGCTGTTGAAAATGCTAATCACCAGGGGAAATGAGTTTTATCCTATATTACGAAGGCACAATTGCCAATCGAAAGGACGAACCACGTAAGGAGACCTGATTAATGAGGGAAGAACACAAATGAGCTTTCCAGAGAAAGATTAAAGGGGGGGGCTCCCACAGGTGTTAAGGGCGTAGGTGATGAGGAGGTTGATTGCTCTGTTCGTTCTTCCAACAAGTTGGCGTATAAGACTAGTAAATCGGAAGAGGGCCAAAGCTCACTTGGGGAAACCAGTACGGCGTCGTTGCAGAGAATATATCAAAGACGCCGCAATAATGAGGTCGCATACTATTGCGAGGCTCAGTGATGCTATAGTCCAATTCTACAGATGCACATCATTTCGTTGGATTCCCAGAATGCTGCCAAATATCACATACGGTGTTTTTGTTCGCCTCGAAAAACCCCACGATATGAAGGCTGTACAAAACTCTTAACAATGGGTTATCCAATCAGCTAGGACAACTAACTTATTGATCGTAAAACCTTGATGGGACGGTTCTCGTAAGCAGACGGATCCATGCGAAGTGAATCTGGTGGCTTACCAAGAACGCATGCTATTCAACTTGCGTCAATGCACAAATTGTAGAATATAACTCAAGATACGCACCAAGTTTACCCAAGCATAGACTACTCTACATCTACGGATCAGACAACCATGCAAAGGGATGGTCAATCCAACGACAGACTGACGATTATTAATGGAATAACGACGCCATTCCCACTGACTGCGTTGATGATTCCCATCTTAGCTTTTTTTCTTGTTTTTCGATAAAACAGAGGCAACGCACGTCTATAGACCCGTAGGGCGAAGAATCTGTATCGGGCCGGGAGAAGTTTATCTATTTATAACGACAACGACATGTAGGCCAACTCACAAGTTCACAAAAACGGATAGCACGCCCTAGAAGAACAAAGAAGATAAAGCTAGTAAGCTACGAGCATGCAAAGGTCAAAAAAAGAATTGTTCTTACCCCGACGAAGGCTTGCCACTGCCAAACTATTGTCAGCAGACGTTTGATATGACTTAGTCGAAACTCACGCCATAACTCCTACACGACGAACAGTAAATACAGCTTCAGGGGGGGCAGCAATGCTAAGGGAAGAACTTGAAATGTCACGTACCATGTGTTCTTTTCCAGGGTAAGATAGTCTCCGAAATTCGTCACCGTATAGTGGTACATGCAAATCACCAGAAAGATGACGTGGACAGTGTCAAGAGTCCTAGGGAAGGTGTGTCTATTAGCACGCGAAATGGCGTTGCGGATGGAACGCACATGATGATCGCCACCTGGTCAACGAGTTAACAGATACTAGGTCAGATCGTGCGAATTCAAAGGGCGCAAAAATGGGGAAATGATAGAAAAGGGACCTTACAAAATATCTGAGAAACCGTCTGTCCCGCGAACAGTGTCGTGTGTAATACAGGTAAACCTGCAACCACGTTATCCCATATATCCTGCACAAAAATAAGCGGCGCGTATTAAGTTATTAGTGGGAGTAGCTGAGGGGTATTTATAAGTGGCGCCACTCACATTGTAGAGATGACCAACCCAACTAATCCGGCGCCAAGTGTATCATCAAGAGGAATTAGTGATGGCATTGGAGAAACGAATAGGGACGGAGTTGGACGAAGAGCTTTAGGGACTCCTGCGGTTACTGCGAACAGGGGATGGGAGGGCGATGGAACGGGATGCGAAAAGCGAGGACCGAAGAAAAGGAAGGGATGTGGGAAATTGAGGAGAATGGAAGTCGCGTCAATTCAAGCGGCCGTTTTGGAAGTAAAGTAACGTACCCCTAAATCTGCGCACTAAACTATATACGCCCCCATGGTCTCACCTCCCCATCAGATCCATCGAACGCTGGACTGACAAACATAGGGGATTTCTGATGTCGAGGTGGCAAAGGGACAGATGTGATAGAATCATAAAAAATATGTTATGGAAGATCAAGGAGAGTGTGTTTGTAATAGAGTTTGTATTTAAGAGTCCAGGAACAGTCATTTGGTACATGACCATCATTAGGATTTGTGCACGATCGAGAGCAGCTACGGTGGGGACTCGGAACCCGAGGTCCTTCGCCTGTATCGAGTATGCTGGTGTTGTCCGGTAGAGAGGGGGTGAGGTCATCGGGCGCGGTGTCGTGGGCGTAGGACGTAAACCACTAGTGTTGAATGATGTATGATGAATTCGGTAGTCCATACCAGAATGGGGCAGTGCTTCTGATGTAAGTCTTGAGTTGAACGTACTTCGCTCTTGGAGAATATTTATTGATTATTGTATGAGTGGGCTCGGGTTTGTAAATATGGGAAGTGGAAGTTGGTCAGTGTACGGTGGGAAATTCAAAAGACAACGGATGTAATATAGCCCTCTATATGTGTGGACATCTCGGTTTGCATTCATGACATTGATGGGACAAAGGTTTCCAAACACAATCAAGATCAAACACACGTCGGCTGTTGCTCCCACAAAATATAGCTTAAAGCATAATTACGCTGCATGGTTCATTAAGTACCCGAACTCCACACAGATCCATCAGGACTCGAGCTGATGTGGGCACTTCATGTACGTGTTGTTTATCAGGACTATGTCCGTAGGTGGGACAGACAGATTATGCACTGCGGAAGATAGAATGTACAAGTTGTAAGTCGCCGGTGTAATTCTTCAGGGGTCTGATACCAGGTAAGGTTGAAGGTATCGGGCTGCGCGGGGCAGTCCTTGTTCATTCCTCTTCGAACCACATGAGCAGAATTCAAGCGCCCATAGGATGTATTTCGCATGATCGGGAGCAGTTATTGGACAGCTAGTGCTATTCTGTCACAAGGTGGCTGGCCGTAGTGCTTGGGACTTCTGAAATGAACATGGTTACGAGTGATAGTTACGTTTGAGTTCTGCCGAACTCGTCGTATCATTGTTCCCTGTATGGCTGCTGATTGGATTTGGGGTTGATCAGATGTGGGCTCGATAGATGATCATCTTAACATGCTGATAAGGGTAGCAGGCCAACAAATCGCTCAGAGATTCGTGGTGGCTCCTAATCGGCAGATACAGGGGGTGCTGGTCACTAGGCGATAGGATGATCTGCCATCGGCCTGTATTTGAATTTTGGGCCCCAAAATCTGCAAAATACAACTGCCCCCGTGTTCCAACTATCCGCCCCCTGTTCAGTGGGCGGGAAGGTCTTTTCCTCCTTTCTAGAGGGGGGCGGGGGCCTCTTGTGCGCCAAGGGTAGTGGGGGTTTGTCGTCAATGCGCCATCTGGATGGAGCAGTTTATTCCGATAGAATATAAGGTCAAAGTCTCTTGAAACCATAGGTATCGAATGTCAAAGCCGAGCCGTGGATCTTGCATCCACCCGCTGTCTGCTGAATTTGGACCCCAGTCAAAGAAAGATCGAGCCTCCAGCCCAGTCCGAACATGCGACTCATCCCGTTTTAGCCTGGACTTGAGTCGGACTTCGATCTTTTCTCAAAGACGTCGAGGTTGCGGACTATGAAGGAGTGGGGGAAGGTGCTGAAAAGAGAACCTTGGGTCCTGGGGTTTTGGGATTATCATGAGTAGGAGACAGATTCTGTGCGTCTCGAGTGACCAATTTCAAATCTCAGTACTTAGCCATTAGGCTTTAGCGTTTCAGCCTACATCGCCAAGGATCGAGGTTTCATGGTCTTCTGAGTTCTGTGGGGAATTGTAAATTTCTCGTAAGGATGGGGTCAAAAACGACGCACGATCCGATATTGATATTCCAAACAGAAATCTCGAGGCACCTCTCCACCCTCCGCACCCATATCAATATCATTACAAGCGTTCACGTTCGTATGCAGCACATATATCAGTGCCCGTTTCATTTTCCGTTTGCGTTCCAGTCAGGACACAGAAGCATATCGTATTCCAATTTAGTTTGCACGACATCTGCGGGAGCTGAGAATAGGATATGAGGTCTGGCCCCTGGGCTGGTTATCGGGCGTCTTAGTCGCGGCGCCAATGTTGCAAGGTACGGAATCTACGGATGTGAGCAGGATGTGAGAAGGCAAGAAACTAGAACGAAAATGATCACATGATCTAACGTCACCATATAGCTTCAACTTTTATCGAATTTTGTATCTCAGGTCTTTGCATCATATAAACTCTCTATAATGTAGAAATTTTAACGGCGAAGAATTCTTCTGCATAATTTACCCCCACCCCGGCCCCCGAGTGGCATGTCCACATTCAAATGCCCTCACTACCAATAATCCGTAACAATCCCAGGAGATGAAAATGAAACAAGGAGGACGGTTAAATCTCAGCTCATCGAAACTCTGGTTTCGCCTACGATCTCAAAACGGGGATACGAGCGACTTCGATGGTCTTGGAGGTGCGAACACCTGGCTCTTCCTCCTAGACATCGTCAGTTCCCTCACCAGCTCCATTTTTCCATTCGTTTACTGGCAATAGCATGCGCAAGAAGATTAATATCGCCGGCGGCAGAGTGTACGAATTTCACGGGAACGAGAATATTACGAACGTTATCTTTCGTGAGTAATCCGAACCTACCTATATTAAAACAGAGCTTACTCTCCACCTTGCTCCCAATAGTACCGGAAACCCTAAAACGATTTTTTTTTGCCTGCTATCCATGATTCCTCTTAAAGGCATCTTCCACCCAAGTGTCATTGATGGATCTGGATTGCTAATTAAACTAGATCACTAACACCGACAATGCCCCTCCGCCGATATATCTAGCTTCATGGGCCCGCAGGGCAGGAAATTCTTCAACCATTCAAACGATCGTAGAACATGGTTCGCAACACGACCGGCTAGCAACTAGTTTCTCCTTTCCCCGAACTGATCCCACGTGGAATACCCATCATCAACTCTTCTCGGAAATTTCATACTAGCTCGCCCTGCGCTTTCCCGAGATGCAATCGCAGTTCGAGGCGACTGTCAATTCTATTCCTCACAATCGATGTATGCTCGGTTGCGGAAAGTCATTCTGGATCCCTGAATTCTGTTGCACACCGCCCCCTTCCTATGACGATCATAATCATAATCAACAGAAATAATGAGTGCAAGGATGTTGGTATGCAGTGCCAGACCACGATTACTTACTGAGGCAACCTATCATCCATTTCCCCCATACCCTCATAGCCAGCTGGACCGAGGTACCCATATCCGAGACATTTAATGGGTGCCTTCAGAGGGTGTCTACTCTCGCCTTGGGCTTGATGGGTCTTTCCTTCCCGACACGGATGTCAAGGCCTTTCTGGAGAACGAATTCCATAGGATACTTCATAAACGTCGGAAGACCATGCGCTCGGTTCGCGCCCAGTGCCCATAAGATTTGGCCCATAAGAAATCTTCAGGACATTTTATATACACCACTACCCTCCTCCCTCACCTTCCCCTCATTCGCTTCCACCATGGCCGGTCCTGTCGCAGGATACCCATCACAAAATCACTCTTATAGAACTTTTTAAGTACTAACCTGGGGCGCAGTGGAATATGCGCTATGTGGCTCCGTGAATACCCGCATGGGTTTGTTAGGAGTTACCGGTTTTTCAGAATTTATCGTGAACCCAAGCCGATCACACGACTTCTATGTCGGCTTCATCATGGACACTTGGTACTGTACTCCGTGGAGACCCTTGCTGCCAAACAGAGAACAAGTGACCACCTTGAAAAGTGTACGCCAAAATGATTGCAGAATGAAGGAATACAGGAGTCTAGTTACCTACATGCGCTGTCAGTGGGCGTAGTTTCTGGGCCTACCAGAATCCCTCGAGAAAAAAAACCCTAGGTCATTACTGTTATTACCTGGGTCCTCGTGGATCCTATTTCAATATTCGATATCTACGTTTACATATGAAGTGATTACGATTACATCAACTCAATAGCTCAAATGCTTGCAACCACCACTCAAAATCAGTAATAAACACTTGCATATATGTAGAAAACACAAACCAGGTGTCCCAGTACGCTGATGTGGTGGCAGTTGGGAATGGGGCATGTGCTTGGCCACCCCTTAGAAGATGGCTCATATTCAAAATCAGCCGGCATCCCTACAACAAAATGTTACACCCCATCGATTCCAAAAAAAAGGGTACGAACCGCAAACCCGGGAATGGCAAGGAGCCACCTATGTAGATTGTCATATTCAATTCCAACTGTGTAAAGCCCAAAACAACACACGGGAGCATAACCTTTGAAATGGGGTTCGATAGTGACGCCATACAAGCAGTATTGATCGTCAGAATCACTTTGAACAAAATTTCAGGCACAATATTTTTTCCATCCAAATACACGGCTGACCAAACGGCAATGCGAATGCCCAAATTCCATCTTGCAAAAATCTGAAAATCAGTGGTTGTTGACCCCAGCCATCACACATCGCTTTGTAGAACTTGACCATGGTAAGCACGAATAGGATGAACTCGAAGAAGACTGGTAGCAGACTAGAAAACCGAAATTAATCAGGATAAGGCACTAACATATGCACTTGCTTTATCCACGTGGGAAAACTCACAAGAGCCCAGTGGTAAGCTCCACACCTATGGGATCGGTGTTGGGCAACGTAATATAGATAAAAAGACCCATCCCCGCAGCAGCTTCACCTAGGTATAATATGCGAAGGAAACGACGGAGATACACATTTTCTTGGTAAAGGGCGTTGACTAGAGAGCCCTCAGACAAATGACATATGAACGGCGAATACACACATACCCCGCATCAAGAGTATGGATTGTACTGCGATCATCAAAACTACGCTCACGGCAGTCTGGAAGTCAGAAATGGCGGTACATCTTTGCACTGATGGCAAAACCAAACAGTTGTTTAAAACCGGGAGGAACAGCTCGGCTAGGGTAAGCCTGACGATATCTTTAACGGTGATGTATTGGAGGTGGGGTGGACATACAGTTGTGCGCCTACAGATAGGATGCGCATGAAAACATATAATGATTTCAAGCTCGTCCACGGCTTCCTGTGAAAATTTTAGCCCATATGGTTTTAATAGCCACATTTAGAACCCACGTCCAGATTTGCATAACCTATAAGCCATAAGACAGCCGTGAAAGACAAGAGGGAAAGGGTCTCAGACCACGGACCTCTTCCTGAGCAGTTGAAATATAGTCATACATCGTAAATGTCAAAGCCACCACTACAGCATGGATTTGACATGACGTAATAAGAATGGAAACCATAGGAAAATGAGCTATGTTTGAGATAAACGATAGGGCACACTCACCACTGCTATAGTTATGGGCCTTAATCCCCCAGGCTATGTCTTCGGGTCCTTGCGTCATTGTATAGTAGTACAGACGATTCGCGTATTATGTCTGTGAGATGGCCTCTACTGCTTTGCTCAACCACCACGTTCCCCGTATATATATGTCGGTTCTGACAGTTAGACGCATCTCTCCTTTGGTAGTGTTTCATGGTTATAATTGAACCCGTGGATAATCTCGTAAATTCTATGTTAAGGTATGGATCAATAGCGTGAAGGATGTATAAATTAGATGGCGTCTCTTCTCGTTGACTGGCAATCTCCCTGAAGGTCAAAATCTCCGCCGCGTTTTGGGCATCCCAAGGTGCCAGTTTGCAAGTAAAGTAACGTACTCCCGAATCGGCACACCAAGCTATATACAAATTCTTACCACATCAGATCGATCGAGAACTGAACTGATAAAACATGGCTCACTGACGCCGAGGTGGCAGGCCTAACGGCAGTAGTATCAGGAGACAAATATGATGGAGTCTAAGAAAATAGTGCATGGGAGAAGATGGGACGGGGAGCACATTTAGTCCAGGAATGATCACTCTTTATAACCATCATTAGGATTCGTGCACAATCGAGAGCAGCTACGGTGGTTAATCAAGACTTGTGGCTTATATTAAGTGTGTCAGTGTGTCAGGACGAGAGGATGTGAGATATTATTGGGAGAAATCCTACGGGCATAAGGTACAAGCTACTGTTGCTAGATGATTTGTGATGAGTTCGATGGCCTAAGCTGGAAGTGAGGCGGTGTTTTTGATGTAGGCCTCAGGATCGTGAGTACTTGGCTTTTCCGCAATGTTGATTGTTGTATGGGAATAGACTGTGGGCGTGTAGGTATGGGAACTGGGCTTGGGTGTGTGGTGGGAATTCGAAAAAACAATGAATTAATATGACCCTCTATACGACATGTATGGACATCTCCGTTTACATTCTTGTCTGATGGAACAAGGGGTATCGAACAAAATCAGGATCAATCGCCAGCGCCTCATTTGTTGCTCCCGCAGGGTACGGCTTGATGCATGATTACACTGATTCATTAAACACCCGAGCTCCGCACAGATCCGTCAGGACTCGAAATAACGCAGGAACGCACGTGCCATTCACTAAGGCACCAGGGCTATACTCGGAGGTGAGGCAGATGGATTGTGACCTGCGAAACATATCACGTCAAGCTCAAGTAGCGAGTAGCCTGTGTGATTCTGAGAGAGCTCAACACAAATTTGAGCGTCGGGATGCCAAGGAAGGTCGAAGATACGGATTCCACGGGACAATCCTTGTTTATTCTTCGAACAAGATATGAATAGAACTCAAGCGCTTGAGCCTTGGAGGTGAGGAAAAACATACACTTTTTTGCGCGCTCGGGAGCAGATACTTGACAGGTGATTCATCACAAGATGGCTGGTCGAAGTACTTGGGGACACAAAAAATGGACATGGTGATTACAGGTAACAGTTGCAGTTCAGATTCCGGCAAAATCGTTGTTCGTCGTCTCCTGAGTCCTGGTTTGGCTAACGATCGATTCAGATATTTGTCCTAGAACGCTGGTAATGGGAAGGAGTCATCCACATTTGTGATAGCTCCTAATCTATGAATACAGGAGGATGTTGGTCCCCAGGCGGTGGAATAACTCTGCCACCAATCCCGGAGCTGTAAAAGCAGATAAAACGCAACTGTCACACTGCGTCGCAGCTGGGTTCTGCCGGTTTACAGAGAAAAAACCTCTGTTGTGTGATAAGGATTGAGAATGACTGTCATCGATATAAGGTCTGCACGGAGCAGTTTGCTCCTACGCCTCTTTGAGAAATGGCATATGTATCGAATATTGATCCATGAGCACCTTGCATATACCGACACTCGACCTCTATTCTCTATCGGTCATTCCTCTTCGGGCCGTTCCTTTTACCCAATCTAGGATTGTCCCCTATTACGCAGGCCATATCATCTAGAGCCTACTCTCATCTGATAACCCCCAACCTAACACGCCTCTCATCTAATCGCAT
>CEMJ01393828.1:894-14613 GCA_900068955.1 Clitocybe nebularis | reverse complement strand
AGATAAGAGGGGAGCAAGCTCCCCAATTAGATTCTCAATTCGGCACTTCGGCCTGAAGTTCCACTCGTGTGAATTCGACACTCGTCACCCTCAGTATATTGAGCAGTGTCTTTAAGTAGGTACATTGAAGGTCAGATGTGGTATAATGGTGCCAAAATTGTAAGGCTACCAAAACAAAAAAAAGATCGATAACAGCCGCAATGCCGAGCAAGAGGTCGGTGCCATCAGTAAAGAGTGTAAGATGGATCCAGCCCACTGTCCTCCCCTCCTGCTTCCGGAATGAATAAGAAACGTCCTTGATAGTACTGGAACAAGTAAACTTCGTCAAGCCTTTCCAACTTTCCCCCGATTACCCTTGGCTTCTTCCATGGTTTCTCCAAGCATCTGTGCACGACTATAGCATACCACCGCAATCATTGACCATATAGCAGCATTAGTACCCTAAAGCGCATATCAGTCAAACACTAATGAAAGAAGTCGGCGACAAATACCTGATAGAATAAGATGGTTAGGAACGTTTGGAATAGAAGTAGCACAATCCTTAGAATTATGCTGCGGTGTATGGCAAGTGATTTTAACTGGGGCAGCGGGAATTCGAGAGCAACTATGAACGACCCCAGGATGATTGTTAAAATTTGTACAAGTGGCACTTTGACTATGATCGTGATAAATGCTGCTGCGTTGGGTGAGGGCCTATTATTGAATGAGCGGTCATGAGTTGTCATGATGATAGACTAATAGAAAAAGACGAACTGGATCCCTCCAGGGTCACGAAGAGTTCCGCCCACGAAATCCCAGAAGAACTTGCGATAGAATAGCCCAAAGAATGCTGCCCAGACGCCATCTTGTTCCGAGATAAGTGGTCAACAGCTTGCCTTTTTGTAGAGATATAGGCACTCACAAACGCTTGCAGTGATCGAGACCATGCGAGAGTATTCATGCCAAACGAGATTTCCCATGGCTTCAGCTGGATAAAAGGCGGGGGGTGAAGGAAGATATGCGAGGAGCACTGCTCGCGAGAAAGAAAGAAGGAAGGCTTGCTTCAGGGAATCGGAGAGGAGAGGAGAAATGAATGGAAGAGCAGAATGAGCGCAGCTCCAGGCAGAGAAAGAGGTAGAAAGAGAGTGACGAGGGGAAATCGAGACGAACAAGGGCGGGTCCAAGTCTTGTTTTGATTCCTGCCACCATCGTGACTGCTGACAGATTTCGGACTTCAAAACGACTCTGATCCCGGTCTCTAGGCAGCCACAATCACAAAACGACAATGCCTCACGTCTTCGGGCCGTGTGATATCCAAAGATTCGATTCCAATTAGATACATAATATACCGATCGTATATAGAAGCTACTCTAATTATTAAACGTTCAAAGGCGGAGGCCGACGGCTTGGCCGTCTCGGAGTGTTACTGACAGCCTAGACCAATGGTTTTAGCATCTCCACCACTGCATATATTTTGGCGCTCACCGTGATGCCCGAACCCAAAATCCCGGGCGGGGTCCGATGGGGTACTGGATTCAGTTTGGGTACAAGTATCGTTGATGATCGTATTGACGATGTTCTGCTTGGTCCGTCACTAGTATAGGATGGGTCACTATAATAACTAGGAGCAATCGAGTGTCTCGTAATCGAGTCCTTGGAAACTGTTCTTGCAGGCGGAAGTGGCGGCAAGAAATCGCCCTTTCGGACGATCGGGAAAGAGAAGCCAGCCTCCATCATATTCCCTCTTTGCATAGGAAGAGCTGGAGTCGCTGGTAAATATGTATCAAGTTCATCGATCCTCGGAGCTCGGTTTCGGTTGCGGCGAATAAAATAAAAGATGATAGCAATCAAAAGAAAGAGTCCAACGACGCCGCCAATCACAGCTCCGATGATGACAGGCTTGGACACAGAGCTTGAACCTGGACCTGGCCTATAGACATCGACAGTTGTCAACACTCGGGTAATTACCCCAAATTAATTCGACAAACCCCAAATTATTTGATTTGGAACCTGTGGGTATTGGGTCTGAAACAGATGGATCAGGGCTGGCCGAATAAACGGTGACAGCGTCGATGTCAGCAAAAGGACCCGTATTTGTTTGGACATCTGGACGAATGGTTAAGGTATGTTGCTCAGGACCCAAGTCATTGGCGTAGTACTATAAGTATCAATCTCAAAGTTTCCGCAAATATCAAGAAAATGGCAACCTACTAGGAGCACCTACATGAAGTTTTAGATTATTCTAAGTGACTAACCCGTAGCGCTCACCTGCGAACGGAGACCAGATACAAGTCCATTCGACCCTCCTGTGAACACACTCGAGCGGCCGTCGATCGTGACTCGGATATTAGCATGATCTGGTGACATAGTTCCATATACCGCCACTGCATCTCCCAAGAAAGAGAGCGAAGCGGAAGCACCAAGGGTTTGGGTAAAACTAGAAATCAAATCATGAAAGTTACTATACATGTGGGTGACGGAACACGGACTGGAGGGTATTGTTCATGAATGATGGTTCGTTATTGGTGCTCCAATCAGAGTCCGAGGGTAAGTAACTGATTCTGGGGTCGCTGTCGTCAATAGTTTCGGTAGACAATTTTGCACTTGGTGAGAAATTATTGGTGATAGAGCTCTTATCCCCAGAGCTAGCTCACTGACCTAGCCGACCCGACCTGAGTCTGTATATCAACCCAGTCGATGTCAATGGGCCCACCACCGGTACTGGTAATGACTGAGGTATGGGGGCCGTTTGCTAAACCTGAGGCAGAACCAAGCAGTTGTTTTACGGAGGGCGCTGGGCTATTCGAATCACCATTAGTGATCGTCACCCCATCGATTGACATTGAGAAGGCCCCGTAATTTGGCCTACGACCTCCAAAGACTGAGATACCAGTACCTTGAAGGGACATTCGTGACGACTACAAACAAGAAAAACGACCTATTGCATACCGTTGAAACTGATCGTGGCTGTCGCGCCCCGCGCGTTCGTGGTGTGAAAGGATCCACCCGAGTATAACTAAAGCGCGATTTAATGTTGGTTCTGTAAGTGCGCCAAAAACAGTCACTCACAGTAGCTGATGGGTCGTTCGCGGAACTGTCCGTCCAAGCATTACTCGGGGCATAGGAAATTAGTGGAGAACTATCTTCAACTTTGCAAAGGGTTATATAACGGGAGATTCCCAATTATAACCAACACTGACCTCTCAGATCAAAGGAAGCCATCTAGGCAAATAAAAAATGGCGAAAGGGAGAAGAAAATAGATATGCCGACGAGTCCAGTCGTGACGTCGAGGTCGAGATTGACCCAAACCTTGCAAACGGGATGACAGTTGTTCACGAAAGTTTAGAACGACCCGGTTGAAGAGAGGCACCCCGCCATATGTCCACCGGAAATGTGGTTGTGATAGTGATGCCTGCAGTCATCTTTACGAGGCTGTTCTCGGACACAACACCGGGATCATGATCAGTTGTCGAGACAGCGTGACACAGTTGACAGATCATTCTGGTTGATCATGTGGATGTCAACACTTACTTTGGCCAAGTCCGCATTCTGGCACACTCAATAGCCAATGACATGCAGTCAGCTATTACTCTCGTCACTGACCATATGAAGCCATCAGCCTCGCCCCTTAAATTCTATGACGCCTTCCGGATTCAACAGAACCAAATAACAATCCGGAGTTAGTTGACATCGTCATTTAGACTATATGCTGGCGTAAGGCAAGTCACTGGATCCCTTAGCTATGTCTTTCAGAGGAAAGCTCGCACCCCCTGTCTCACGCGACCTCGTCCGAGTTGGTCCTAGACATATATCTACCAGGGTCAAACATCATCCTAAAAGAGATGAGAATGGAGACAAGCCAACTACGGCTCGCGCCCTCGTCTTGCGCAACGGGAAATATGGCGCTCGTGGGACGGGAGAGATGATATTTATGGGCAAGCTTAGCGGCAGAGAAAAGCTTGATCTCCTTGCAGGTGTGATTGGGGCTGTGCATCGCGATACATACAGTGCTGATAAGATCTTGTAATAGAGAATCTCGTCGAACAGTCGAAGAGGGCAATACTAAATCCGTTCAAGCTCGAACAGTGTTTGAAGATTGCAGAGTCCCAGTGCAACGGTTTGCCGATGCCCTAGTTATGTCGCAAAGGAGCTGATAATGAGGATCGCAGCCTTCTTGGATGATATCACCAACCTTCGAGATCCTGAACTGTTCTTTCATCTAATGCAAGCGGAACTAAATGCCCGGACCCGACGTAATCCAAACGAAAGGGATCCATTACGGAATCCCTCGTATGTTGCTTCCATTGTTTCAACAAGGTTGGTTCCGTAAACTTGATATGCTGCACAAAAATGAGATTTCATGTCCCACAGAATTCACAACGCTTATCTCCTTGCATCCTCTTGGAAAATTATCTCGGAGACATTCTTAGAACTTGCGCAAGAGGGACTGAGTGACGAGTCGATTAAAGTGCAATTGAAAAACGATGAGAAATTTCGGGTCCGGTACCTTGTCTTATATGATATGGTTAGCGTACTTGTTGGTGTAAGCCAGGCAAAAGTTTCGGTTCTAGCTACGACCACACGTGAGAACTTCTGTTCTGTCTTACATCTACCTACCTCATACTTCCTCTAGCTCACTACTCCCGTTATTTCAAGAAAAAGGACAGTTCTGATCTGGATGAGCCGGAAATAATCTTTGACTGGGCTGAACTACGAGAGGCCTGTGTCTCATTCTTGGACTCTATCGTCATTGAATTGTGCTTTCCTCGGGCTCCTTACCCCAATGCTATTCTATACCAAGTATTACGAGATGCAGTAGAGGAGTCCCCCAAGGAAGCTAAACGGTTTCCTCAAGCTTTGTGGGATGCTGTTGGTGATTTATCGGAAAGCCCTTTGCTATCTATATGTGAAGCTATCTGATTCATCATCCTACAGGTGTCTGTCGAATTACAGCAACTGCTAGAGGCTCCATTGCTGGGGCCCGAGGGCGACAGGTGGAGAACAATGCCTCGTGAAATGCCTGACGCCTTTGAACAATGGTCCGATGCTCAGGTGTACTCTGAGAAAGCGTCTGCCGAATATGCTAATTTCAAAGACATGATATATCCTTTAGAAAAAACAAAAAATAAGGCGGTTCTCAACAACATGTGGAAATATGTAAATCTCGTGAGCTGTCATATTATCTGACGAGTGGTACCCAGGTTAATCGAGCTGGGCATAAAGAACTACAAGGCTGTCTCTGGTAAAGATATCGATACCCTTTGGGGACTAAATGGCGCGCTCGAACAAACCCCACAATGGTACTCTTTTTATGTGCCGAACTTGGCTGAGAATTCAGATTCCAATGACGAATTTTCCCGTCCCCCGGAGTCGAAAAAAAAAGCATACAAAGCCATCACAGGTGGTTCAGCAGACGACAGTGATGGTTCTATGCCTGAATTGCAGTCCGCATCAAACTCTTCTGATGAAATAGATACTGAGGACGACAGCGATTTTGACCATTATTCTTCCTCCGAAGAGGTTAACGATGATGGTTATAATACTGAAGAAGAGGACGAGATGAGAGAAATGTTGCGCGAGGCTATGGACACAGCTCATGAAGCAGATTGGCTTCATTCTGCCGACGTGCCTCCCGAAATGGATCCGTTTTTGCAGGAAGATCGTAAAAACAACCCTTTCTTGAAGCTTCTCAGCTCATTGCGCGGTATGTTTTTCCCCCTCTTCTTGTTGTCAACTCATGTATTTGAACAGGTCGTGTGTTCTCCTCGAACCCCAAGCTTAAAACCCGCAAGGAAGTACCTAAACCGAAATCTGGGTCGGCCGCACCTCCTGTCCAACAGAATACTGCCATTCGTGAGTATTTACTGAGTAACTCTTCCAGTATTATGGATTAATGCCCATCAACTCCAGCGGGGGGCGAGCCACGTTATAAAGCAACTGTAGAAGAAGTTGATGACGAGGATGATGTCCCTCACACTCCTAAGAAGAAGAAGAAAAAACCCAAGAAGAAGAAGAAGCCAACCTCCCCAGAACCACAAACCGGACCAGTTGAGGCTCCACAGATGGCACCGCTGGCACCGTCTCCCCCTCCCCCTCCAGCTACAAAACCTTCTGCACCTCCTAGCCCAACCGCTAAGAAATATATGGGAGCCTCGTCGCAAAGAACAGCTGCAACACAGTCCACACCTTTCCATATGTCGACGACGTCCCTTCCTATTGAGCAAACCACCGCCCAATCTGCCAGGTCGTACATTCAAGCTGAAAACCTTGATACTCAGCGCACAAAGGTCAAATCTAGGCCGGACTATGCTACGTCATTCGGTTCTGAGAAAAGGGGGCTCTTTTCGAAAATAATGGGGCGAAACAAGCACCAGGATGAAACTCCCAAGAAAGGTGCTAAGCACAGTTGGTTTTCAAGGCTCAGCAATAAGACGAAAGGCTACATGCATCAACTCCTCAACACAGCCGAGGACGAAACGAAGGGTATTGCTCCTATGAAATGGGAGAATTTCCTGAAAGCATGTAGCTTTGCCGATTTTTCCGTTGTTTTTCTGACCTCGTGAGGTAGGTGATGCGAGATATGGGATTCCAATACGATCCTAGTACTGCGGGATCAAGTGTTCGATTTGACCCCCCTGACAAACGGGATAAGGTTTGTAATATATTTGGTATTTCTAACACTCTGCTGATTGTTCCCCTAGCCAATCACCTTTCACAAACGTATGTATTTCTGCCAAAGTATGAAGATAGTGCACTCACACTTCTCTCAAGCACACCCCGATCCAACTCTGCAACCTATCATGGTTAAAGATTTCGCGAAGAGGTTAAAGAAGCAATATGGCTGGACGGAAGAAGATTTTATGAAGCAGGCTGTTTAAATGCTCCATCACACCGCTGACGACCAACAGTACGATGTCCGCATTGAGTTCTGTGAGAAGCTTGAATTTACCGGTTTGCATCGAAACGATCCTCAGATTCTTAGCCTAAACACCAACGAAACTTCGTGCCCCCCACATTGAACCTATGTTTTCTAACTGTTTTACAAGTACCAGATTTGGACCGGGGTCACACATATGTATATAAAACTCACCAATTTCATAAAACCGTCCTCACGTACAACATCGCCCACAAGCCGCTCGAGAGTCGAGGGTGGAAGGTCGTAAAGTGCGGTACTTTCTCTGAGAGTGTTGACGATAGCAGCGGTTTGCATGCCAGTATCAATATTGTCACTTGGTGGAAGGTGAAGAGAGTCATCATTAGAAGCCCTAGCGGATGTCGTTGGTGGCGAAGAGCTCGGCAAAGACGTTTCTTCTAGCAGGCCCCGAATAGTTGGATTGGTATATGCCCCAGAAGCCACGGGGTCGGTGGTATTGGTTCCTGGTATTCGAGGTATTGATGCATTCAAGTCCTTTTCTTTTGGGCTAAAAGGCGTGAAAATATTCGGTCGTGGGTTCATTTGTGATGTTGAAGTTGTCAGGCCTTGAGAGGAACGAATGTAGGCCGGGGGCCTTTGTATTGTATTTTGAAGCCCAAGAGAGATCGGAGGCATGGTGTCGGTCAAAGGTGAGGGAATGTAGGCCGTCGAGGAGCCACCCTGGTGTTGTGATTGTGGTGCATTCTGGTTGGATATATTCATTGAGATGGTGTTTGGACGAGGGTTGGGATCAGGTTCACGCCTTGAGTTAGCAATCGGGTTGGCCCTACAGGGGCAGACAGTTCCAATAGCATCAATAAACTCAAGAGCGGCGGATGGTGAAAGGAAGGTTATCTGAAATCTTCGGTATAACTAACAGAAGCTGGTGTAAAGGTAAGGGTTAAGTAAGAATATGTCAAATACGTACGGGGGCAACGTTTGGATCACGGGGGTGCAAATAACGAAGACCAACTACTGCGTCCCTATAGACCGCTTTCAGAGGCAGCCCTTGGACTTGATGGCGATTCTGGGTCAGCTGCTGAGGAAGGCAGGAAAGGGTCAATAGATCGATATCTTCCTGGAACTTACGGTGAGCTAGTGCCCAATAATTTCAGATAGCAGACTTGCAAATACCACCTCTCTTGGGTGATTTGTATTCGTTGACGCGTCGCCAGCATCCATTGACCAGAGAATCCTAAGTCTGACTGATTCTAAATCTGCATTTACAGCTTTCTTGGTATCTAGGACGAGTCGAATGATTGGGTTTGTGAAGTGCTGCCATTCTGCTGTATTAGTTTCGTTGCTCAGTTGATCAGATGGCTGGCCAGTTTGGGTATTTCCTCGGGTAGCGGGATATGACTTGGAATATTTTCTTAATTTGTAAGTCGATGTTGCTGTTGTTGAGTGGGACATCGTGGTATTAAGTTGTATGATATACGGAATGTGAAATTTAATTCCGAGGTATATCAACCAACAAGTGTTGTTTGGTAGATCCTTCTATTGCAAACATACACAGCGATTGCCCCACTCATGGTAAGTAGTACCGTTCCTATTGTATACTGCTACACAAATCGGGGCCCACTTTCTTTTGCATTTTCTCTTATCCTTAGATGTTCTGCTTTACGACTTCGAGTAATGGCCGGAAATTCATGCCCAAATTATCCAGAACCATTATGAAGTCGCATCGGTTTCGTATACCCAAGTATGACATGCCCATCCGACTACGACTGGTGAGGAAAGCATCCCTTGTTTAAGCATTCTTATGTCTTTTTCGCAGTGGTTTCTTGTATTCACATGCATCATAATGGCCATCCTCGCATTCTTGGGATTTACCAACTTTTCCAGAGCCTTGCCATTAAATGACAAGTTGTTGCATTTCCTATGCTTTTGTTTAGCCACAGGTGTGTTTTATTTCATCATTGACGTAGAAGAGTGAGCCGGCGCTGTTAAAGGTTGGGTCGATTGTGCTTCTGACCTCGTATTCACACCTGTAGGGATGCCCGGAGAATATGGTTTTGGCGCCATTCAGGATTGATATTTACATTGTTTTTCTGTTTCTTTTGTGGTGGTATTCTGAGCGAAGTTGTTCAGTCGCTACTTCCAGTTGAGTATTTGTTCACAATGAAGAACGCTGCTTGATGCCCTCTCTAGTATAAACAATTCGATCTTGGAGATGTAGTGGTATGTGATATATCTCGAATGGCTATTTCTCAACAAACTCCATTCCCAGGCGAATCTTCTTGGGTCCTCTACAGGGCTTTTTGCGGCATATCATCTGGAACGATACTACCGCCGTCGTAAAGAGGTATGTTGCACTCTCAAACAAGCCCTCGACATTTGACATTTCATTTTATTAGATTTTCCGCCTTTATCGACCCCTCGACACAGAATCACTTTCTGATGAAGACGACGACGGTAACGCAACACAACTTTTGCCAACGAGTTTCAACCCTGCTATTACGATGCCTAAAAACCATCACAAAGCTATTCGGCTCGGAGATGTTTGGGACGAACGGGAAGAACTTTTTGGGATTGGCGGTGATAGCGATGAAGAGGAGACATCGGGAGGTTCCGACGCACCGCGTCACCATGCAAACAATCCTCAGCTGCCTAAGATAACATTTACCACGCCATAGAGTGATGTATGTCAAGATAGTTAGTAATAGACAGGGCACTGTGTACGCAAGACATAAGAGTCGCGGTTATTACTGTACGGGAGTCCTTTCCTCCACTGATAAACTTCTGATTAATTTCTTCAAACCCAACTCCTCCTCTATCTAGTGTTGAATATGAGTGTTATAAAGCTGGTTGAACAATTCAAACATTCATACCTCATTCTTTAAGTATAAGTCATCTCTCCCTACGGATGATGTAAAAACTGCATCTATTTCTTCTAATGATATGTTGGCCGTCTCAGGAACCAGGTATGTTGACCAAAAATAGGCGAAAAAACACGCTGTTGCAAACATCATGAAGGTGGCACTAGCCTTGAATCAGGACATGATAGAGGTACGATTACCGCCAAACTCACGCAGGTGATCGATCCATAAATATAGGCGTTATTAATCCAATGAAAACTAAAATGCGATCAGTGAGGGATATAAAGCAGCATCGCAAAGGACAGACAATTATTGAGCCAGTTGGAAGCTGTTGACAGTGCAACCCCTTTGCTCCTCATTGATAGAGGGAATACCTCACTGGGAAGGACCCATCCGATGGGGCCAAATGATATCCCATATGCGGCGGTAAATGTGTATATACCCCTGGAAAAATTAACTTAACGTCGATATCAGTGGGTAAAAATACTCACGCAACGGCCGCCCAAGCTGCGGACGAGTGAGCAGGCCAATCACTTTCGAATTGATACACCTATAAGATACTGTCTAAGTATAGCTGTGGGTGTGATTGAGGTAGTTGTAGACATACAAGAAGCGCAATTGAAAGATGAGAAAATGCCATGAGAGCACTACCCCCTATGGAGCGAACCAGAAAACCTATCAATTATTTCGACAATTAGCCATGTGGAAAGCTCAGACCTCGTAACAATGGTTTCCGACCTGTTCGGTATTCAGACAAGAGTAACAGGAGAAAGATGAGAATCATACCAAGACGGTCAATGAAAACGATAGTAGGAAGAACGGCTAAGAATTGCACAACCCCAATGCCTCCTGAGACCAAAAGCGTCACAGTGTCCCCTTGTAAACCGATACTTCTAATTATTGTCGGACCGTAATACAATAGTGCATTTATGCCGCTCCACTCTGTATGCTGTCAGTAACCACCGTGTCAGTCAGAGGGAATTGAGGTTGCATACGTTGAAAAACCATGATAAAAATCCCAATCATGGTTCGATCTCGGTACTTGTTATTAAATAAACGTCCCCAAGCCCTAATCTCCGCTCGAAGCCCACCAGGCTGATAGTTATTATCTTCATCATCAAGGATCCTTTGGACTAGTGTTGTCTCGACCTTCATCTCTAATAGTTCTATCTGAGTAAGAAGGTTTAGCAGGATGCGCAGAATAATGCATTAAGCTAGGAAGTAAAAATATACCTGCAACAATACATCATCTCTTGCCTGCTCTCTAGTTCTCAACCTAAGTCTTGCAAGGCTCTCAAGAGCATCGTCATACCGGCCGTGAAGCACTAGGAGCCGCGGGGATGGAGGGAGAAAGAAACATCCCAAGCCAAGTATAAACCCCGGGGCTAGTTGGATGGCAAGCGGAATACGCCAGGATGCAGACGACGGAACTAGTGAGTTCATTGATGCCCCATCAGAATAAGTCCTCGAAAGAAAAGGAGAGCGTACTGGAGCGTGTCAGAAACCCAGTCCAAAAACCAATGACGACACCAAGAACGATAGAGAACTGCTCAAGGGCCATGAGGGAGCCTCGAACTTCAGGAGGGCTAATTTCGGCCATGTATAGAGGCGAAAGCATACTACCATAGTTGTGTCGGATCTGATTATCTATTCATCCATCGACAAAGGATACACGAACCTTAAAGCGCCCACACCTACCCCACCGACTGCACGACCGATGAAGATATGAGATAGGGACTGCGCGCCACATTGAAATGCGGACCCAATGCAGAAGACAACTGATATAATATATGTATTAGTCTACGAAGGATCACACAAACCAGGAGCAAAGCCACCCACAACATGCAACAGAAATGGAATGGCGGCGGGAGAACCTATCTGCAAGTATTCCAGCTGCTAACGCCCCAAGTAGTGCACCAAGCTCTAGGACTGCCGCTAACCTCCAATGAAGGCTGTGTAAGAGAATATGGAACAAAGTACCAAGACATACTCATTGTCCCCTTCTGCAGAGGCGTAAGGGGCCACCTGTCTTCGAAATCCCGCATTACTAGAACGTTCGCAATCTAGACCCAAAATATCCATTTCATCAACTGAAGTTGATAGGCTCATTAGATAGACGCACGACACCCTGGTCATAGCCAAACGTCAACCCCCCGATCGACGCGAAGAATGCACACAAAAGTGCGTAGTGATTGCGTAAAAGGCCAGAAAACCCCCCTGGTCCGTATGCGTATGTGTACGTGTGGCCATCTGGCTGAAGGGAGAGTGTCCCCTGGAGATGAAGCTGTCGATTGGGGGGAATGGATTGGCCCGAGTCTTGGCCTGGGTCGCTGGGAAGCGCTATGTAGCCGCCATCGCGACTTGTCTAGTAGTATTATAGTTAGATACTGGTCCGTCGAACTACCAAGTCGTCTGCATATGTACCATGGGCGTATCTTTGACGACGATCAAAGTTCCTGATGAACGAACACGTACGCTTTTAGCTCTGTACTGTCCCAAGCTAGGACGACCGTGTAGGGCTTGTCTAATATGCAGGAATATGCAGGCTGCTTACTTTGGGTCGGAGAGATTTACTCTTGTTTGGATCTTGGTACTCACTCAGCCTATTCGGATATCTCGTTACATCTTTCTAATTAAATAACATGGGACTCTAGATTACTTTGGAGAGTCTTTGGCGACAGTTGCTTGCATAGTAACGTTTTGCAGTTCCCTACGTAAGGAATCTATCTCATCCTCTATCTTCTCAATCTCTATTCTTCGCTTCACAACCAAGTCTGAAAGGCTGTCGCAACAAGTCTCGGCCACAATGAGAACATTCTCTTGCATGGTTTTATCCAGAGTGGTCTACAAAAGGCGTCAATTCGTATCCGAAAATTGGAAGAAATCTGCATACTTTCAAGTCCCTCTCTAGTCCATCGCCCACTCTGTTCCAGTCCTCCCACCATCGCCGCTTTGCTCGTTCCCATTTCCCAACTGCCCACCGTAGGCCAGCGACGGCCCCCAATGCACCTACTCCCATTGATGTCCCGGCGTCCAGGCCCATGAAGCTCAATAAACCCTCCCCAGTTCCGGCAAGCCACCCGATCCAACCAGCCCAACCCAGCCCGGCCCCAGTTACGATTCCACCCGTCATTCCTAGCACAGCTTGTTGTCCGGCATGATGAAGACGAGTTGTGGGGTACTGGATGATCTGATCATTGCGTAACGTAATTGGTGCAGTAAGAGTTAGAGGTGTTAATCTGTATGAGGGTGAAGAAATTATTTGGCGGAGTGTGTTGGAAAGGACAGCTGAATTGAACGGGGGTTTAGAATATGTGGCCAGAAGTGCAAATGTAGAATTTGCGAGATCGCTTTGGAGAGCAGACAGATGGCCGGTTTGTAAAATTAACTTCAGACCAATGTTGTTGTGCTTAGAGTAGGCCAACAGTGTTGGGTGAAATCACGCACTTGTCTTTCCAATGCTCGACACCAGGCGTTGCTCATAGCTCGGCCAAGGATATGACTGATGTCATCTACACGCCATACCATTCTCCACCATGTCAAGCGATCCATGGTTCCTTTCATCTCCCTCCGTGCTTGCTTAAGGGCAATATCTACGATATCCCCCTCGTCTTTTGCTGTAGAAGATTTTCTCTCTTGAGCCTCACCGAAAATTTCCACTTGCATTACTACCTTGGCTTCCTCTACCCTTCTACTGAGTTGACTAACACCTGCCGATACACTTTCCACGTCACGCCTTGCGGTCCTCAGGGAAGTTTCACAGGCTGATAGGGCGCAGCCTATCTGTGTAAGCGATGTTTGTGTCCGAAGAGATTCCAGAGATGACTCTGCGCCGGAGGGAAATGCCGCCTTGAGAGTTGTTGCAAGTCTTGACACCCTTGATGCAATAAAGTCATCTTGGTATTTTTGTATCACAGGAGAGGATCGGGGGTCTGCTCTCAACGATTCAGTAGCTCGTGCAGCAGTCGTCGGGTCCATGAAGAGAATTTTCGGTCCTTGAGGCTGAG
>CEMJ01393827.1:3414-14305 GCA_900068955.1 Clitocybe nebularis | reverse complement strand
CATGGTCCACTGCTAGTGTCTCGTCATGACAGCTTAATCGAATCTGATATAGTGAATATTCGCGAACTGTCTGTGGTACTTGCACCCCCGCATCTCCGTCTAACCCTTCCCCTATTCTGCCTCCTGCGCCTCATCCAGTACCATTACGCACTTGATAAACATGTTTATGTAGGTCGAGTATTTCCGTCTAACCCCTTATTTCCGTACAGCCGCGCATCTGCCACCCACAGCTATTGCTATCACGGACCAGTGAATGATCGATTACATCTTGCCTTATTTTTTTTCAATGATGTGTCCCACTATTTCCTCTGCCAACAACTGTGATATTTGAGGTTGTCGACCGGATCCATGTATATTATTAACGATTGCCTATCACGGCTCTCGGAGAGTGTGTAACAGGGACGAGGGGTGTATCCAAGGTGCATTTTAGGAACGATTTTAGACCTGCCTCAATAAGTCTTTAGCGACCGAGTACCCCAATTAAATACGCCTCTCCACGAGAAAACATGTTACGAGTTCTGATAGAAATACATATCAGAAGACTGGAGATGAGATGATGCGACATCAGTTGGCCTTTACAGATGCAATCATGAACTATGCATACCAACAGCGCGGAACCCGCCAACAATATAGCTCGTGCCTGTGCCTTATCAAGAGTCCTACGTATACCTAGCGCCAATTTGGGAGATCACCAACGATATGATCCTTGTTTGTGCCTTGAACTCATGCCACTAGATGTTTGATACCACAGTCGGTGGGCGGTATTAGCTCGACATTTCGAACAGATGGCGGTGGAGTGACTCAGCAACAGACTGTATATCATGACCACTATAGCTGAAACAGATATGCCATTGACCGAATCATAATGTACTGATACCCAATCATGGTGTACGTCTATAATGACGGGTGATTTCGAATCTTTTGAAGTGTTGGAAAAAGGGTAAGAGGATGGACGGTGGCAGTTAGATGATCAGGTAACGGTCGGAGATCTTATACCATAACATCCTGCAACTAAGCAGCAACTGCAAAAATTTGACAAACACCACCCGCATCGTGCATCCTGGCTGATGCGTGATACAGATACTAGGTATTGTAAGTTTAATTATAACATGAAACTGATATCAACGCTATGTAGTTAAATACTACCGAAGGTCCCAATCACGGCCCGACGTACCCACTACCCCTCTACAGCTCAGATTGTAAACGGGGTGTTATACACAGCTTGAATGGTTTAGGCTGCCTATATCGCTTTGGGTCAAAACACAGTTCCAGGAAAATAGACGGACCTTACGTGACGAGTCCAGAATCTATGTATTCGATAATCGGTTCAATCTCGCATCCATCTTTGTCGATAGCTTTTGAGATGGAAAAATTGGAGAGGATCGAGGCCATAGCTATCCACGCCGTATCCGCCGCAAAATGACGGCCAGGGCAGATACTAAGAGTTTGATCTATCAATCCTTTCCTTTTAGATATTTGGAGATGTTCCTTACCGCCGGCCGAAACCAAATGCCCCAATAGACGCGGGATCTGGAGGGAGCTCCTTCCCTTCTTGTTTGATGAAGCGTTCCGGCTGGAAACTGAAAGGCTCAGGGTAGATCCTTTCGTCATGCATGATTGCCCTGGGGGCAGGGTTCTAAATGATGGACGACGAAGCCTTCGACTATGAAATAACATACCAGGCGTTTCCAACTATAGTCGTGCCTAGTGTAAAGGTAGTGATAATCAAGTAAGACTGAAGCTTGTTATAATATAACATACCGGCAGGGATATACAAGCCTTCATAAATGTCGGAATTGACAGCCCTGTGAGGGAGGGCTGTAAAGGTATGGCGTGATACGATATCAATCAACTATCACAGTAAAATGGCAGGAGGGAAGGACCTGTCGGAGTCACTGAGTTCCATCGTAATGTTTCCGAGAGCATGGCGCTGAGATAAGGCAGAGATGGTCTATCACTATACCCGGGCGTTCTACCTTTTCCAATAACCGCATCTAGTTCTGCGTGTGCGCGAGCTTGAACACTTGGGTTGTGCACCATAGCTAGCATCCACGTAAGGAGGACGGAGACTACCTATGGCACACGTGAGTATTTAATTCAGAAGATGCCCACCCTCCAAAAGAAAGTGGGCTAACGGTATCAAATCCAGCTACACCATGCTGTTCCTTAAGCGAAAAAGAAAATACGAGATATAAATATCTAACCAAGGTATGCAATCCCCGCGCAATTCTTTATCGTTTCTTCTTCGGCAAAATCAGACACCCCTGATCTTTTCCTCGACACCTCCATCCAGTCTGAAACAAAACAGGGTACGGCAGCCCCATCGAGCTCCTGGGGTGTCGGATTATGTGGAGCTTATGTGAGCGTAAAACCTACATCCAGTTTCCCCAAAAGATCAAAGGGCCTGTCCCTCAAGTGGGCTGCCGCGGTAGCCCACGCCCTAGCTTGCCGTTGGAATGTTGCACCAGGAAACCACGCTATATGAATGTGAAGTAAATATTAGTGTCGGGGTGTAATGAGCTTACCAGGGACGTATTTGAGGACAGGCACAGAATCTACGAGGTACGACCCAGCGCCAACAGCTTGTGTCAATCCGTAGGCAGCCTCATCGGCCAATGCGACGTAATCCTTGTGGTCGGATTCGATGTTATACCCGTACACAATCCGCAGAATTGCCGTTGCAACATGCCTAGAATGGGTTAGACAGAAATAGGATGTATCGAGTTACGCTAAGGTGCTGACTGTTGTATATGTTGCCAAAAGTCCTCCGGGTTTTCGAGTAACCGGCGTACGAGGCTATCAGTGGCCTCGACCTGGACCTGATGGTAGGCAGGGAGAGCTCCCTGTCGGAAATATTGGTGGAACATCCTCCGATGGCGCCTGGAAGTAGGCAGTTAGCACTTTTGTAGCGTCTAGAGCAAAAATAAAATTAGCCGATACCTCCACCGATCGGAGTATCGCATGAAGGCCAAGTCCCAGTCCCATCCCATGAGCTCTTTGACCATGACCTTTAACAATGTAAGTCGGGTGACGCAAGTAGGAAAGAAAGACTGACCATTGAAGGACGGTCAGAGTAATTCGCAGATCTCCTCTCAAGCAGTTCAGTTGTCGCCTTAACAGAGTTTAATACAATAATCGGGCTCCCAAAGACTTCCATATAAATGACGTCGCCATATGTGGCATTCCAGTCCGCATACTTCAGCCAAGGGTGATCACGAGGCATATTGAAGAGGTTGCCCACGATTGGCAGCCGCTTTGGCCCAGGAGGCAACTTTGTACCAGGAGGTAGACGGCGGCGCCATAGTGAAAGGCGGTATAAGACGAAGGTGACGAGCCCAAGGAAGATAAACGCTGGGTTCTGAAGCATGAATGTACAGGTTAGAAGTGTAACAAATGTCAGTATATATTAGGCTGCTTAAGTACCTGCTTTCAGGAGCGCCCGAATGTGAATAATATTGGAATGGCAGCACCATCATGGCTGATAGATGATAGAAGAAGTTAGGCTGTAATGTTGACTTGATTACATCGGGGGCCACAGAACCATGATGGGTGTCAAGAAGCGTCGGAAACTCGGTGTGGGAAACATTAGCTAGGAGAATAGATAGGTTTCTCCTTGAGGGATCAGTGCTCTAGGCTTGCCTAGGAAGGTCGCATAGAAATACATCTGTGTTTCGCCGATGTCGTGGTGAAGAGTTATTAACAGTCAGTATACTTAGCCTCATCTTATAGTGGTTGCGTAGTCGTGGGTAGGGGCCCTTGATTCCGGCTCCGGCTCCAAGGACAAATGGTGGGCATTGTGGCACGACCACCCGGGTGAGATGTGTGGGTTGGAGGTTAAGCCCAGCCACCTGAGTACCTGTATCGAGGAACATAGGACCCCAAAAAATACCAGGGGTCAGACTCGGTGGTAGGCACCATCTGGAATAATTAGTACCTCATCTTCGGGAATTAGTAGAATACGGACGTGCCTAGAATATAATAATGCTGAAAAGTGACAGTTGTTTGATATATATCATAATTGGGTAGCTGCGAGAGCTTCGGAGTTCTATCAATCTCTGGAACGTGGATATCTGATTCAGAAACTAATTGGGACGGCTGCTTAGTGGTTGACAGAACCATGTTACTGCCCGTACTTATGCGTATCTGAATCCTCATCATCGCGTTTACATCTCACGACAACCATGGTAAGCTAAAGGCTAATCTGTACAATAATACCTGACTGGTCATAACTCAATAATGTCCGATGAGTAGTGATAAGATTCGTACTACGTTGCATATCGCATATGTTTTTGTAAATCCACCAAACGGTTTGACGCAAATTTGATTCAAATTTGATGGCGCAGAATTCAAATCACTCTAGTGGTTGACAGACGCACTGAATAAAGACCAGTGGGTGCGGGGGTAGGTCGTTCTGGCCCGCTTGTCGAAGTAAGGGACTAACATGGTTGTAGGATCAGAAATTACTAGAAAGGCTCATAATGGCGGGCGTGTGAGCGATCAATCAGAGGCCGACGCCGTGATCGAACTCTCCAGCATTCAAGCAATATAACTGTACCAAGCGCCGTTAATACTATTGAGGTCCGTCTTGTCCACTGCCGGCCCGTGTATAATCACAGGACTCTCCATTCATCACCATGTCCGACTCCTTTGCTGACCTCTGGAGCTCCTCTGCTCCATCAAAACCAGTTCAACCACAAAAGCTGGGTGCTGGCACTCCAAATGTTGCCCAGAAACGACCACAACAAGATGTCTTTGCGTTGCTATCGTCGGCGGGATCGTCGGCACCAAGCTCACGGCCAATCACTCCATCGATGTCTGCCCTATCCTCTCAACCAAAGCTAGCAACACCAAAACCCGCATCGAAAACATCGTCTGGAGGAGATGCATTTAGTGAATTACTTGGCGGAACATTGGCTGGTGGATCGAGGAATGGAGCGCATATGACGATTGCGGAACGGGCAGCTCAAGTGGAAAAGCAAAGGTCGGAAAATTTGCTTCGACATCAGCAAAAAGTCGATCAGTCCTCGAAGGCCTGGGATGGGCTTGACACCCTGGCAAATTCTGCATCTTCATCCGCGGTGACACCATCAATCAGTTTGGAGGAGGATGACTGGGGGTTTGGGGCGCCGATATCCAATCCAACTTCCAGGGTTTCCTCTGTGAAGGCTGCGTCACCTCCTGTAGCAGAGGACGACTGGGGGCTGGGTGACTTTGGAGCTTCTGCAGCATCCAAATCGAGGCCACCACCTTCAGCGTCGTCTACGCGCTCACAGGCCATTTGGGATCTCGACGAGTTCTCATCTCAATCAAAACCATCATCTTCTACGCGTGTCCCATCACCAGGGATTCCCGCAAAGCAACGTTCAGATTCCCCAGGAGACTTCGATTTTGGAAACCGAGAGGACGCCTTGCTGGATGATGATTCCAACGATGAGGATGATATATTAGGAGTACTAAGCAAACCTATCGACTCTATCCCTAAACGTAAACTGACTACGGTGTGTTCACTGTTAATCGTATTACACCTATCGACTCAACGTAGAATCAGGATCACAGTTTCACATCATCCTCTCCTGAGCCTCGCCCACCATCTATCACAATTAAATCTTCGCCATCCAGGCCTGTCTCGCCTCCTCCGCATGTCCTCGGTCGAATCGTAGAGATGGGATTTTCTGTTCAGCAGGCTAGGGTTGCGCTTGCATCCACGGATACGGGGCTGGATGTTGAAGCAGCTCTGGAGATCTTACTGTCGAATGGGACCGCATCGTCTTCGGGATCGACACCCCAGCCACAGCCTCAATCACCTGACGCCCTCCCTAGGGGACAGCAACAACGGAGCGCGACCCGCGAACGCTTGATGCCAAATGATCGGAACACGCCGTCCCCATCCAATTCTCAGCTAGAAAGGGATAAAGAACGAAACATTCAAGAACAGGCTGACAAACTGATAGCTCAAGCTAGCGAGATTGGACTAAGTGTTTTCAACAAAGCTAGCTCGTTCTGGAAGGAAGGCAGAGAGAGAGTGCAGAAAGCGTATGAAGAGAGAGCCGTGACGGCGACTAGAGGTGGGGCTTCTGATGCCAGAGGGGGAACTGGACGGCCCAAATGGATGCAGGAAGCCCCAGATGCTAATGACACACATAATGGATGGGAAAATGATCGGGGGGCACCTGGATTCTCGGATGAAGTCCTGCCGCAAAGACCCTCACAGAGGTCTGCACCCAAAGCGAAGAAGGTGGCGAAACCCGAAACAAACCCGCAACCCCAAACACCGGATCTGTTCTCAAACGAACCAGCGGCTTACACTTCGCCTTTCCGCCGTTCTAAACCGCAGATACCTGCCACAACCGCCTCCTCGACACCACCTCGTGCACCGTCTCCAGTTCGTATAGTGAAACGACCCAACGTAGTTTCTGCATCGACATCGTCCATATCCCGGTCGACGAAACACAAAGACCTAGGAGCGGAGAAGTTCAAGCTCGGTCAATACGGAGATGCTGAAGCAGCGTATACATCTGCCATAGCGTGCCTCCCCGATACGCACCTCCTCCTGGTCCCATTGTACAACAACCGCGCATTGACGAGACTCAAAACTGGGGACCACTCTGGAGCGGTTGAGGATACGACCAAGGTGATGGAAATCATCGGGACCGGCTACCACCCTGCACGAGAGGCGAAAGTAGATAGGGAACAGGAAGGTTCGAGTGTCGATCTCGGAGACGGGCTCGTGAAAGCACTGAAGCGGCGAGCGGAGGCTTGGGAGGGTAAGGAAAAATGGGAAGAGGCTGGGAAGGACTGGGAGGCGTTGGCAGCTGCTGATTGGGCTAAGGGGAGCCTGAGGGGAGACGCTGTTAGAGGTGTAGGGAGGTGCCGTCGGATGACACAGGCGGCTTCGAACCCCGCGACGGAATCCCGAAACGGCCCACGAACAAAGCCTCCTCCACCCCCGCCAATAATCAAGCGTAAGCCGGGGGGAGCAGCTCCTCCCTCGCAAGCGCTATCGAACTTGCGCAATGTTAGTAATGCGGCTGAAGCTGAGGATCAACAACGACACGAATTGAAAGATAGCGTGGACGCAAAGTTGACGGCGTGGAAAGGCGGGAAGGAAACAAATATTCGAGCGCTTATTGGGAGTCTCGACACCGTGCTCTGGCCCGAGCTTGGTTTACAAAAAGTGGGTATGGCAGACCTGGTGACACCCTCGCAGGTGAAGATCAGATATACCAAGACTATTGCAAAGCTACACCCTGACAAGGTATGGATGGGTTATGTATATCTTCCTTGAGAACATTGTTGATAGATCGACAACAGCTGAACACCAATAATACAACGGTTGAACAGAGGATGATTGCTAACGGAGTGTTTGGGGCCCTTAATGAAGCTTGGAATGCCTTTAAACAATAGAATACTACTATACTAGTGTGGACCTCACAACTTGAAAATATGACCGTCTTCACGTGCTAATTACTTTTGGTATTGTGGCTGAGTCTGATTCATAGATGTGGACTTCAGAATGACATTCGGTTTCTTTCCATCATCCCTTGACGGTCGGGTAGTTGGCTTGTGATTTGTTCAAGTTCGGTCCGGGTCCAAGTGTTGACAACAACTCGTAAAGGTTAACAGGGGTGATTCATCAAAAACCACCCATATACTACTCTTGCAATGGGAAATAAGGGTCGCAGAAACTGGATGGCTGGCCGGATCAAGTTGAGAAGGAATTGAGATCATGTTATGATTTCGACTCGGTAAGTTACAAAACTCGCTTTCATAGTTACGATAGGACGACGCATACAGGGACTCACGCTAGCATTACTACCATAATGGGAATTGAGGGAGATGCTTGGAACGACGGGACTTAGCCACCGCATCCACCACCACCGCCACATCCACCACCACCACAGCCACCGCCNACATCCACCACCACCACAGCCGCCGCCGCCGCCACCGTCTCCACCACCATCCCCACCGCCACTATCTCCACCGCCACCGCCACCGCCGCCACCTGAAAGTAATATAAGACAGGTAAAGGGGAAAACTTTATAAGCCTTACCACTGCCACACCCAGCCACTCCACACCCGCTGTCGGCTCCCTGAGATTAAGGTTAATACCGCCAATCGCACATCCCAATGTAAATATCCTCACAGTAGAGCACCCGCCGACACCCGAGCTAGGATTAACCATACCGCCTGTTCCATCAGCACACCCCGCCGCTGGGCTGTAATAGAAAGAGTATGGCACAGCGACCAGGAATGCAGAATCGTACCCCAGAAACCTATCTGTGACGGTCTTGGGGTCGGGCTTTGGTTTTGGTGCAGGCTCCGGATCTCTCTTTTGTTGTTTGGCAGGCTTCTTGCTCCGAGCCTTTATTGCAGCTTTGCTGGCATGTTTGACAAGGAATGACAACATTCCATTGTGATGGCTGGGATGCATTGGAACTTGGGGGTCTTTTTGTGCAACTTGGGGGTCTTCTCGAATAAGGCGGTTGGGGAGCGGCGGACCTGCCGAGTACGAAGTTACGAAATGTGACAGCCTTTGACCGATAGTGCCATCGATGAGGGGATGGCCACTATGTGTGTACTGTAAGCCAAATCGCGACTAGATGTCCGTTGGCATTTTTAGGAAAGCTACGACAGCGACTGAACCTCACCTTCCAGGCACGACTCGTCCAATCGAAAGCAGATGCGAGTCGTGTCTCTTCCACTTTGTCGTTGCTAATGATAAAGGTAAATATAAAATTATAGCGCAGGAAGTTCAACCCACTGATCAATAAAACGTCCGACATAGCGTCTGCAATCATAGCCATATATCGTGTTTGTCAGTTGATGTGTATGCCACGCTAGGTCTATGTCCAGTGTTGGAACCAAGAACGTGCCTTGCGATGATGCCATGAGGTCAAGGAAGCTGAAGACATGTAAACGCGCTTATTAAAAACAAAGGCATAGGACAAACGCATGGTATCGTGCAATGGCATGCTGGAGTACAGCCTCATCTTCTTTGCTATCAAAGAACAAAGGTTCTGTCCAGTGAAGTCCGCGCATCTTTCTTACGAAGCTTCCTTGTCGGAGAACCTGGATGTGCAACTATTGTAAGTGGGAAAAAGAACAGATCTTGCGGATAACATACAGCTCCAACTAAGTCGACGGAGAAGGGCTTGTCGTCGGTGTATGCGCTGAATATCCTGTTGATTCTAGGTGGCCGGGGCAGTCTGTCAGACGCGCAAAACATTCACACAATAAAACATACATATCCCCGCCATGGATATACATTCCCTCCTGCATCGAACTCTTCATTTTTGCCAACGAATATTCATTATTCCGCATGATGGACAAGATCCAGTCTTCTTCCGTAACTCCTGTAGGCCGTTCAAAGTTAGCATGCCTCATGGCTGCAACCCCGATCGCCCGGGATCTCTTGGTATCTGGTTTATACTGAATTGGAGTATGAAGGGACCCGCTGAAACGAAGAATTAGCATTGGCTACTGAGGCACGGTGAGAGGCATACGCTAAACCTCCTGCCGGCCTCTGGTCTGGACCTCCTGGGGGTGTTGTTTGTGCCCCGTAGACAAGATCTTCGGCGAGTTTCCTAACTGCAAGGATTTCTTTCGTTATCAATGGAAACTTCTTGCATTCTGGGTGAGAGCAACGGGCATTGAAATTGTCCTGAAGGTAGCCCGTTCCTTCGCCATTCATGAACGCTGGGGTTGTGTCAGTATAGGTACGTCCGACTGAATGAAAGCAAGACTGACACGTTTTTATCACATGGTTGGAGTATGGACAACGTAACTCTTTTGCCACCTGGCTCAATGCGCTTTCCAACGGGTCAAAGGGTACGGACGTCAGTGTAGTCCAATTATGAATCCTGCCTGGTGATGGAGCAGCTGAAGCAATAACGTCAAGTTGGTCCTAAGATACTGTCAGTCATAATCTTTGGGTGCGCGTTGGTTGACACAGACAAGAGACTTTGCAAATGCATATCCAATATGTTTCAGCCCTTGCAGAAGAGAAATCCGGAAAGTATCTTCCGCATACCACCTACAGTCATCAGTTTAACAGCCAGAGTTAGAGGTACATACAACTTACCCGGGGTTGAGCATGTAAGCGTGCCAAACCTATGAAAGATATTTGTTGGCATATCATAGATGCTTATCAGCAAAATTTATACCATGATAACATCGATGGGCGGCAGATTTAGATCCGTAACTTCATATGGAGGCACTGTAAGCTTGATGCACCAGGACGTGAATCTACTCGGATTATAGAAATACGACCACGAGGCGGTGAAGTCAAGTTGAGATGTGGTGGTACATATCAACTCGTAAGCAACCACCCACCGTTCTACAGCTAGACCGACGAACCAACTCCACCTTCTCTCTTTATCGTCTGGGATTTGGGAAAGGCTTGTTGTTGCATGTCCTTCGAGTTCATTTACCTGAGATTTTAGCTCAGCAAAGGCACGTAGAATCGCGAGGTGGCCTTTGATTTGTGTGCTGTTGACAAGCGGGGAAACCGCGTAGTTGTATCCGATTCTGAATGCCCTGGGGGGAGTGTATGCTGACGGCGTATAATTATTGTCGTGCATTGAGAAAAATTATAAGATGAGGTTTGTGTGGGCCTATACACTGGTAAGAGTGGGATATAGGACAATACTTGATTGCTTACCTCGGCTTTTAAGTTACAAAATCATACCCCTTGACACCATAGCGCTAAAGTCTGGAAGGGTTGTGAGGCAGTACAATCCCAAGTGGTCCAGTCACCACATGATAGGTAGGGTGAATGGGGGCATACAAGGGTGATCATGGGCTAGGGATGTTGTGTTATTTTTGTCTTGGAACACGTGTATGGCAACTCCGACTTTTACATAAACTAGGATAGTCGGGCACAGCCTGAAGA
>CEMJ01393822.1:323275-351562 GCA_900068955.1 Clitocybe nebularis | reverse complement strand
CGCTGCCGCCCCGGCGCCGGCGCCGGGCTTTTCTGCCGTCCCTGTGCCCCCCGCTCTGCTGGACGCCTATCTGGCAGACCCGGCCACCCTGATCGTCGATATCCGGCCCCATGCCGCCTATGCCTCTGCACGGATCCCGCATGCCCTCTCTCTGTCCGTCCCGTCCACGCTGCTCAAGCGCCCCCTCTTCTCCCTCACCCGCCTGGCCGCAATGCTTCCATCCCCCGCTGCATCCGCCCGCTTCTCTGCATGGCCCTCTGCTGCACGCATCCTCGTCTACGACGCAGACGCTTCTGCCATCCCCGACTCGTCCAACATCAGCGGCCTCCTCAGAAAATTCAACAATGATGCCTTCCAGGGCGAACTTGCCTGGCTCCACGGCGGCTTCCAGGCTGTCTGGCGCGACCGCAAGGACCTCATCGATACCTCTCCGCCGTCCCCAGAGCCAGAGCCAGACGATGACGACGACAGCTCGGGCCCCGTCCTCAAGCCAAAGCATCTCCCCATGTCCGCATTCTCTCTTTCCTCCACTACCGCTGCCTCTTCCAAGAAACCCGCTTTTCCGCCCAATTCCCTCCCCATGTCCATCCCCCTCCCCACCTCGCAGCCCATGTCCCGCCCCGCCTTTAACCCCTTCTTTGACACCATCCGTCAAAACGTGGAGCTCTCCCACGGTATCACGGACCGCATCCCCCTCCGTCTCCCCCGCCGCGTCCGCAGGCGTATAAACGACCTCCCCTTTTCCTGGCTCAGGGAAATCGCTAGGCGCGCAGAGTGCGCTCCCAAGTCTCAACACCGCCCCAACCGCAACCACCACCACCACCACCATCACCAACATCACCTCCTTCCCACCCGCACCTTTTCTCCCGCCCCCTCCTCATCTTCTTCCTCCGATCTCGATGACTCTTCCGACTCTGACACCTCTCCTGACCCCGCTGACATTGAGGAGGGCACAGAAGCGCTCGCTATGCAATTTTACCGCATCGAGCTCGCAGAACAGCGCCGCCTCATGGGCGTCATGGAGCACCACTCCAAAGAAAGCGGTAGGTTTGCCGAAGAGGGTCTCACTCAGGCCAGCTTGATCTTTCCCTTTAGCATCACTGCTGGCGTAGAAAAGGGTGCAAAAAACAGGTATGCCCCTCCCTTCCCCCTTCCAACCTTGTCCCCACTCATTTTTTCGCACACAGATATCGCCATATATGGCCCTTTGAGCACGCACGAGTCCGTCTCAATACCGCCGACGACGACGATTACGTCAATGCCTCGTACGTGCAGCCCCTCGGCACCACCCGCCGCTACATTGCTACCCAGGGCCCCCTCCCTGCAACCTTTAACGATTTTTGGACGTACGTATACATTACAAGCTGTATGCCTATTCTAACCCTATCTCTAACCCTACCTTTCGCAGACTCTGCTGGGAACAGAACGTCCACGTCATTGTCATGCTCACACGCGAGATCGAGGGCTCCATGGTCAAGTGCGGCGCGTACTGGGTCGACGACGTCGACGAAGAACGCGCATTCGGCCCTCTGACGTTGCGGCTCGTGCACAAGGTCGGCCTGCCCGGGGAGATTGACCTGAGCGCGCGATCGTACGACGCACCGCAGCAGCAGCCGCAGGAGACCAAGGGCCCTACGGGAGGGTTCTTTGGCTCTTTTGCCCCCCCGCCCGACTTGACCTCATTCCCTCCCCGCAGCGGCTCCCCGCGCTTGTCACCGCCCCACTCGTCCCGCCGCCACCGCCCGCCCACCACGATCAAGCGCACATTTGAGCTGCGGCATGCGGGGCACGCGGCCCTCGGTGCGCGGCGCGTTGTGCATTTGCAGTACCTCGAGTGGCCGGATATGAACGTACCAGAGGACGCGAGGGGGGTGTTGGGGCTCGTCAGGGAGGTCGAGGCTGCTGTCGAGGAGACGTGGGTGGGTGAAGATGAGGACGAGGAAGAAAACAAGGACGGCGAGCGACAAACCCAGATTCATACCCAGTCCCGGCCCGCAAATCACGCTGGCGGAGAGGTGGTGATGGATGCGCGGACTGGCATCGCCCAGCATGCCCTGGGGGGCAAAGCCCGGCGGCCGGTGTTGCTGCACTGTAGTGCAGGGGTTGGACGGACTGGGGGGTTCATCGCAGTCGATGCCGTGCTAGATGCCGTGAGGCGGGAGATGAGAGCGCAGAAGAGAGTTGCAGAGGAAAAGGAGAGGGCGATGGAGGTGGAGGTGGAAAGGCAGAGGGAAGAGGAAAGAGAACACACGAGGGAGCAAGTGACTAGAGGATATGGAGGAGGAGGAGAAGAAAATGCTATGGATGTAGATGCAAAGCCGCGCATTGTGACGGTGCCGATTCTGGTGGGCGGGGAGGGCCCCGTGCTGGCAGTTGGTCCATTGGTGGTACATGTCCCTGCCGTCGTCATTCCTAGCCAAGAGCACGAGGCGGACGTTCCTATGCAGGTTGACGTGGACGGAGATACCCGGGCGAATCACGCCCCAGAAGAGGGTGCGGCGACCCAAAAGTGGGCAGAGACCGTACTAGATCAGACGGGAGGAAACGTCGCGGATAGCAGGGCTTCTGAAGGAGCTGCGTCTTCTCAACAGCGCCATAATCACCACGGCCACCACGACATCCGCTTTCCGCCCACTTCAAACACGTTCTCGTCGTCTTCCTCTACCTCGGCCTCGTTGCCTCCCTTCCCGTCCACGTCCGACTCGGAAGATTCCGTGGGTGTGCGGCGCGAGAGGGCAAGAGGTATAGGCGCGGGCGCGATTAGAGCGTATAGGGAGTCCTCGTCACTCGACACGTCTGTATCCGGAGCATCGGAGGGGGAGGGCGGGAAGGGAAAGGGAACGGGGAAAATGAATGGGAGAAGTATTGGAGCAACGACGATAGCAACAGCAGGTATCCTAGGCACCAAGCGGACTGAATCGCCTTTGAGCATGGGGAGCATGGCGTCGGCCGAGAAGAGCCCGCTCTCCTATTCGTTTGGAGAAGCAGAGATGATGGACAGCGAAAATGAACAACAGCAGCAACATCGGTCGAGGACGTTTTCTGCACCGCAGACACACTCACATTTGAGAAATAGCGGTGGGATTGGGAGCTCCCCGCTCGCAAGCTCGTCCACGCCATGGTCCTTGGACGAACGGGGCAGGGGGGCAAGGCAATTTACTCGCCCTACGCTCAGTTCCGCAGTCGGCGGCGCCAATTCTGCTACAGCTGCAGGCATGTCGAGCGACGGAGAGCCACCCTCGCGGTCGATATCGCCTTCCGCCGACGAAAGTGCAGGCGGCGAGGCATCCATCTCGTCACGTGCCCATTCGCGTCACCCGCTGTCCAAGTCGTCTCCCCCGCTCATGCCCCCGATTGTCTCATGCGTGCCGGACAAGCTGGTGAGCAGCTCGTTCCAGCCGCGGACGACGGTGGACTACAAGGAGCCGCGGCGGCTGCACGAGGATGTGCGCTCCCCTGCGGTGCTGAGCACGTATGAGGAGCCGATATGGGAGGTGGTGCAGGATATGAGGGAGCAGCGGATGAGTCTGTGCCAGAGCTTGAGGCAGTATGTGTTTGTGCATGCGGCGATTATCGAGGGGGCGTTGATGATTGTGGATGAGGAGCGGGCGAGGGGGAAGCAGACGGCAGGAGAGAAAGATAAGGATAAGGATAAGGATAAGGACAAGGAGGCTGGAAAGGCCAAGGGAAGGGAGGCGCGCGTTTTTCAGGGAAGGATTGACAGTGTCATTCCGAGTACGAGCAGGAACGGGGATAACGCCGCGTCCACCGCCACCACCCCCTCGAGCGACCATTTCTCGTTCGGAGCCCAAACGACGTGGCATCCGAGCTTCATCCTGCCTCCTCCGCCGATGTCGTTCACGCTTCCCCTGGAAGCCCGGGCTTCTCTCCCACTGCACACGCAGCACACGAATCCCCCGAGCGAAGGATCGATGGCGTCGTCGGCGTCGACGGGGAAGCGCGGGGCGAGCCCGACGGAGCTGCTGAAAGAGGGGAAGAAGGGCGAGGTGCTGCTGTCGAAGCGGCCTAGTATTAAGAGGAAGCATTTGAGCGATCAGGAGGGGGTGTCGCGCAGGTTCCAGGGGCAGCAGCAGCAGAGTCAGGGCCCGGCGCCGGTATCGGTGCCAGGACCAGGACCAGGACCAGGACCGGCGCCGGGATCTGGGCCTGGGAGCGGGGACGGGAGCGGGTCTGGAGCGGGGGCAGGAACAGGGACAGGGCCGGGGAGCGGGACGCATATGCCGCTGTTGGGCATGGTACCGTCGTCGCCCCCCGTCCTGTTGTCGCCTCCTTGACAGGCGTGGGTGGTGGGCGTAGGCTTTAAGCCTGCGTTCACTCCTCTGGCCCTTCGTTGCTATATGGAAGGGTGGATATCTATATATATGGATGGATGGATGGATGGATGGGTTGCGGACATGAAATGTTGGGTGGTCGGTGCGTCATGCACCGAAGATATACCCTTCCCTTGTTTCTCCCTCTTTCGTTGCGTTTCTTTCTTCTTCTTTGTACATGCCCCTTTCGTCTCTCCCTCACATATAAGCTTCGTACATATATCCCTGGAACCCAATCTCTCAACTCTCCCCGTCGCCATCTCTGATATTAATTCCTCTTACCTTTTTTTCTCCCCTCCGTCTCCCTCCTCTCACCTCATGCTTGTTCTTGAGTTTTAAAAATCCAGGAAGCCACGATACTACATATATTTATACAGCTTAGTACCTTTACACACTCTTGAATCTTTGTATCATCTAGAACGCCATAAAAAATTTAGCGGTTAGCTCTTTGGGTGTCGCGAGATCGCTTTTTTTGGGATCTGCGAGCTTCCCCCTTTGTACACGCGTTGTTTGGATCGAAGCTTATCGTAGAATAGGCGTAAATACTCATCACGTGAATTAAGCGATCAGCTTTGAAATATACCAAGCACCAAATTATCAGCCCTCGAGCTATGTCGAACCAGAGTTTTGCCGCTGAACAACTCCTTGAGCTCCTCTTGCAATTAAAGGTATGCTCATTTAACCAACCGTTCTAGAATAAATAAGCTGAAATTGAACTCAGAAAACAACACCAACGGCTGCTCGGCAGATTCTCAATGGCCAACCACAGATTGCATACGCACTAATGACCCTCATGGTCACCATGAACGCTGTTAATTTCGAAGTATTCCAAGTACGCGCTATTTCAGATTGAAAACCGAGCTTCCATCCTCATATATGGCGCCCAGAAAACACTAGCAGAGTACGGTAACACCAGACCGCCGAGCGCGCCATCCAGCACGCACCCTTCTACGACCTCAACACCGGTACCAGCGCTGCCTCCCCACCTCCAAGCCCAAGCCCAAGCCCAAGCCCAGTCTCAGTACAGGACATCCACACCACCGTCCGCCATACCCCCCACCGCCCCCGCAAATTCATANTCGTACCAGAACGGCCAAGCACAGCAAGGTCAGCAACACCACACCCAACAACAGCCCGCCTTCAACTCTGGCTATGGACAGCAAAACCCAGGCTACGGGTACAACCAACCCCAGCCTGGCTACTCTGGGTACCCTTCACAATACGGGGCGCCGCCCCCGGCGGCTCCGGCCGCCGTCATACCAGACGCGCTGTCTGCGATACCGGATGAGCAAAAGGTGGGGTTTTTGTTGTTCTTGAAACCTTTGGAAAGTATCTGCTTCTGACGGTGTGTGGTAGGCATTGATCATGCGCGTGTTGTCTATGACTCCGGAGCAAATTAATATGCTCCCGCCGACGGAGCGTTCGACGTATATCCAGCTGGTGGGTCTTGCTCTATCGTTTCCAATAGTAAACGTTTATTCAAGATGTCTCCGCCCTTTCCCTTAGAGAACCACACTTGGCGTGCCAACTTGACCCTGGTACATCCCCTACCACCGCACACACGCTGCATCCTGGCTGGATCACCCATCTATCAAACACACCATATTGGCAACATAATCAATGCCTGGACTTTTGGCGACACGGATTTGAGGGGTCTGGAGCTGGAGGATGGATGGTTTCTCAAAAGTTAACACTACCGACCCAACCTTAGATCATGCCACACCCCCCGTCGACAACAAAGTGTTTTAAGCGAGCATAGGTGGCAATTTATCAGTACATAGCCTTATGTCCATTATATAAATTTAAAGCATGTGAATACATAGACGTTGCAGGTCGTAACGATATTAAAACACTAAACGAGCATTACAGTGAGAAAGTCATGAGGTTCCAACCGTTCGTTAATCGTCATCTTCAAATATTGAATCGTCCCCAGCACCGGTCCCATCCTCATCTGACAATATCTCAACATACTTCGGTGCCGCTTTCGCTGCCCTACGCGTAGGCACTGTCCTTGGCACCTCATCGTAATCCATCTCATCACCAGAACTCTCCACCACGATTTTCTTCTTGGGTTTTGGCGGTGACGCTGGCTTCATTCTCTGCGATATCTTCCGTGGGACAGGTTTGGCAGTGGCCTTGCCTTGTTCTGAGGGTCCTGCCTTTCCAAAGAAGTCGGTCACTTCAGCCTGCACACCCGGGCTTGGTTTTTTCTTCTTCGGTGCGGGCCTCACGTATAGTTCTTCGTCGGAATCGTCGGAATCTATGACAGGGCTGTGAGAGGTTATCAGTATAGTGTTCTCCAAGATAGAAACAAGAACGGACCTCTTCCGTTTCCCCGGTTCCACGGCCTTCCGTTTCCCATTTGCTGCTGCCGACTTGTCGGAGGGCCTTTCCCTCTCCTCGTTGTCCGCCCTTTGGTACATCAGAAAACGACATACGCCGATGAGACTGTAACCTACTGTAGATTCTTTGGCACTTCCTTCGCCTTTGCCTTACCCTTACCCTTGTTGGGTAACACGATTTCTAAATCCGAGTCTGAATCGATTACCATCGGCTTTGTCTTCGCAGTTGTTTCCTCGCCCAGCGCAATGTCATCGTTTGATTCTGATTCATCTTTCATGACTTTCTTGGCGGCCGCCTTCCTGGGTGGTGCCTTGGGTTTAGTCGGTAGTGAGGGTTTCTCACCGACCACGTCCATATCACTATTCACCTCGTCTTCCTTCACCTTCTTGTTTATTGGGGCCACTTTCTTTGACTCGGGCGCCGTTTTCCGTTTTGCAGCGGCCTTGATTGGTTTAAAATCGTCGTCGTCATCCGACCCTAACCCACTACGCTTCCCACTCCCTCCGATGGATTTACGTGTCTGCAGTACGGCCTGTTTGCGCTTCACCTTTTTCCCTTTGCCGTCTACTTCATTAGCACTCTCCAATTCCTTACAGTCTACCTATATCGCGGAGGTCTGTCAGCTAAAACCCTCGACTAACATGTATTCCAGAGACGTACCTCCCATGCTGCCATAAATGCATTCAGGTCAGTGTTCCATAGATCTTTGAGAGACTTCTTGAGTAGTACTAGAAGCTCCCTTTCCTTTTCCTCCGCCTGCATTTTTAACTTCTCGATTTTTTCCTTTGTCAAGCTCCAAATCGCCATGCCCAATAAATAGTCGTAATCTGCAGTATCTCCCACTTCTACCTTCTCTTCATCACCGCTATCTTCATCAGCCGCGTCCTCTGTCTCCCCCGCGGCTTTGGCCACTGCAACCTTGGGAAAGGGCCGGAACTTGTGTTTACGCAGTTCCGCAACAATATCGGCTTTCTTCCGATTCGAAACAGCAAGCTGCTTATCCACGATCATCTGAATGAACCGTGCCTGATTCGACAGTTTCTCAAACGCCGTCTGAATCTCATTAGCTAGGTAGTCCTGGAGGGCGTTCATTAGGTAATAAACCTATATCTATTCTGCACGACGTACCTTGCGCTTCTGATAATACGCCAGGCGCATTGGGTAGAAGGCCTCCAGCATCTCTTCTGGAGAATCATATTTTCGAATCTTGCCATCAAAGTCGAAACATATCATATTGCTTGTGTTGAGCTTGCCCGTGAGCTTGAAAAACTCCACCAAACCTTGCTCTACAGCTTTTTCCAGTTCCTTAGCCCCCATGGAGACCACAAAATGTACGTTCCTGTTGTCGTGATGCTCTTTATAGTCCTAGAAAAAATACTCAGAAACTCCCCAAGTCATGTTATAATTATCTTACCTTGATGAGACCCTCGCCTTTCTCCCCAATCATCGCATCCAGATCAGCCTTATATTTCTCTGTCCACACATGAATAGGAAGCTCGGTGATTTCGACCGTAGTATCGTTAATCTTTCGCACCAAGCCCGTTACATCATATTTGTGTTTCGCAACGGGCTTGATCTCGCCCTTGAACCCACGCCACCATGGAATCATGGGTACCAATTCCTCACCGTTCATCAGCCTTCGAAGGTTAGCCACGATATCCGTAGGGTTATAACACGGAATAGTCGTGCTCCAGCCTATGAAAGAATATCACATAAGGTGCAAAGACAAAAAAAAACACTGTATTGATTACCCGTTCCAATACCCTCTGCACCGTTGACGAGGACTAGAGGCACTATTGGCATGTACCATTCAGGCTCAATCAGCATATTGTCATCCTTCTGGGTATTTAATAGGAATTCATCCGCAGGGTTGAAGATGACCTTCGAAATTGCCGTAGGCTCCGTAAAAATATACCTGGGTGATGCATGATTTTTCCCCCCCTGCTCGCGAGTACCATATTGGCCACTCGGTTTCAACAGGCTAAGGTTGTTACTTCCGACAAAATTTTGCGCCAGATTGACAATGGTTTGGGCTAAACTGACTTCACCGTGGTGATATGCGGCGTGCTCTCCGATATACCCAACAAGTTGTGCCACCTGAAAGGGGGTGTCTAAACAGAATGATACCAAGAAAACTACCTGACACACCTTAACTTCCTTCTTCATCTTACGCTTGAAGCAAGCCCACATGACCTTCCTCTGGCCAGGTTTCAATCCATCTGCAACACACGGAATGGAACGAATGTTGTCCGCCATGGAAAAGAGGATGAGCTCCTTATTGATGAACTCTGAATAAGGGATTTCTTCTAGTCGATGATCCAAGTAGGTTCCAGGCTAAAGGTCCGAGGTTGCATTGGTATGATAATTATCTGGTGATATATATAAATTGACCTTGAACTGGCGCAACCACTCCTTTCGTTCATCGGCTTTCTTCTTACTAAATGCTAGGTCGATAAGCTCCTTGTCACCATCCTGAGTGGGCGCGAATGGGATCATATGCTTTTTCATATGACTGAAATAATCTCGAGCGTCGGCATCGCTGCTCGTCCCCAGACCCTGAAAACGTTCAACCCGGAGTCAAAAGCAGATATGATATAGTCACCTTGAAATATTTGGACTCCCATTTCTTTGCGCCGGGCGTATTTTCCAGCCACTGCTCATACTCCGGAATGGTGAAGAAATCTTTCCTTTCCTTCCCCTTCGTGACCTGGATGCTGTTTGAATTTCTGACGCTCCGAAAATGACTGAATCTTACTCGGACAATCGGAGTCACGAACTCGACGAGAAACTCAGGCAATTTTAAGAGGGACGGGTAAAAATGGTCCAAGAAATTTATTAGGAGCCCTTTAATATGGGAGCCATCGTGATCCTATGAAAAGTTCAGTGAAATACACGTCCAAAGGAGGTGAAGCGCACTTGATCCGTCATGATCATCAGTCGACCATATCTCAAGCTAGTAATCGTAGAATAGTCCTTGTTGTGTTGTAAACCCATGATTTTCTTGATGTTCTGAATTTCTTCGTTTTTCATGATCTGGTCGTGTTTCGCCTCACGGACGTTCAGTAACTTTCCACGCAGTGGAAACACCCCGAAGTTGTCTCGGCCGACAACACCAAGACCGGCAACAGCTAAAGCTTTGGCAGAATCTCCTTCTGTTAAGATCAGAGTACAGTCCTTCGCAAACTTTGTTCCTGCATTATTAGCATCTGAGAGCTTTGTCAAACCCAACAGTCTGTGGAACATATCATTAGGCACAGTTTGTCTTGATTGTGTGGCATATACCTGCTGCGTTTGGTGCCATCTGTTCTCTTGATCTGTTGATCAGCCTTGAATTTGGCCCAGTTAAGGATATTATCAATAACGGTTGATTTCTGAACTGTGAAATTTGTGGATCAATAGATTTGATAGATGAGCGAGGATCCAACACACCTTTTTTCATGAATTCTTCGGACAGCACCGGTTTCGTACCAAACTTCGATGCGGGAAGGGTAAGGGTCTCCTTCGTCTGACTATCGAAAGTTGGGTTTTCAATTAGAGAGTTGACAAAGAGCCACATGTGATTTTTGATTTGGGAGGGTTTCACAGTAGCAGCCTTGTTCTTCTTCGCAATCGCTGCGACTAGATTCTTGGCTATCTGATCAGATATATAAGTTACGTGGGTGCCACCTTTTGTCGTTGAGATAGAGTTGGCAAACGAGACGTATTGAAAATTGTTGTCGGATACGGCAAATGCGACTTCCCAACGAGGACTTATCTGTTCATATATTATGGTGGGTTTGGGCTGTGCAGCACCTCCAGAGGTCTCGGCGGCATCCGCATGTGCAGAATTAAGGTACATCTCCACATATTGTTTAAAATTCTTGATTTTGAGGCGCTCGTCATTCAGAAAGACTTTTACATCCTTGACTGTTCCTGCCATGTCATAGACGCGTTTACGGAGGAGACCTGCGGTGTCGTCATCGATCTTGTCCATGCCAAAGCGCTTAAGGTCTGGTCGAAAAGTAACGCGAGTCCACTCTTCGCCCTTGGTATTCTTCGTAATCTTCGGCTTTCCACATACACTCATGTTAGCCGTCCACGTCTGCTTGTACTTTTGTAGAGTACTCTTGTCCGCAGTTTCGACGGTAAACTCGTGTGAGTAGATGTTGGCTAATTTTGCGCCATAACCATTACGACCCCCCGTAAGCTTCTTTTCATCATCATCATAATTCGAGGATGAGAGAAGATGCCCGAAGATGAGCTCCGGAATATACATCTTTTCTTGAGAGTGCATTTCGATAGGAATGCCACGACCACTGTTGAAGACAGATATAGTATTCTCTTCAACGTCGATGTTGACCCTCAACGTATCCATGGAAGGATCGTTAATCTGAAATGTAGATGAGCACTTTCTCCATGTTAACCTTCCCAATCATTTCACCTTATTATCGGCCGCGTTTACAAGAATTTCGTCGACGATTTTGAAAAAACCCGGGACATACTTAACATCACGATGAACCATACGTTTGGCATCCACATCATACGTCCACATTGCTTGCGTGATGGTTTCAACGCTACCAATATACGAGTCTGGACGTACTAAGATGTGATCAATTTGAGAAAGCTAGAAGCCAAGTTTCCAATTGATTTTATTAACAGTAACGGGTGCGCCATACCTTCGTATACATTTCAGATGCTGTTTTCTTCTTTCCTGACGGCGCCGGTCTCGCTTTGGATTTAGTTGACTCAACATCCTCATCACTCGACGCGTCCATGTCTAAGTCCATGGTGTTATCCTCTCCGTTGTCATCATGGTCTACAAGAACCTTCTTCTTAGCTGCTGGTTTTGCCTTAGCTGCAGGCTTTGGTTTTGCCGGAGCTTTGGAGGGTTTTGGGGCAGCTTTCGGTTTGACCGCCGTCTTCGCCTGGTGTTCTGTCGATCAAATAGAATAAAAGATTACATTTGCAAAACATACCTTTACCAGCGCATAGTCGTCCGATTCTGAGCCCGAGATATTCTCAATTTCAAAGTTCTCGCCTTCCGACGAGCTCATTCTAGATGAATGAAGGTAAATATGAACAGTTGAATGGTAACTTCAGTTGTAACAAAGATCGAAACGCGTCACATCGCTTTCAACGGGGATCTCACGTGACTACGAGGACGCGCTTTCCGAACCCCGACGAAATGCTCGGATTTCGGACGTTCATTGGACGTTCAAGTTGGCTTCATATCAAGGCCGCTGACCGAGAATTCGAAGCCATGAGGATTCATTCTAAATTGTATGTAAAATCTTGTAAAACTCGACCCATGTGAAACAAAATCATGGGTCGAGTTTTACAAGTTTACAATCATGTAACATGGCCCATATCCTGAGCAAGCCACAAGTCCATGTCCATGGAAAACGTGGACTTTGAGGGTGTTTATAATGGTTATTATATATACTAGCTACCCATTTAGAACATCCGAACTCAATATACCTAAGTTTGGGGCAAACCTTCTGCCGCACCTCTCTATCCACTTCACACAGGGGAAAGACAACTTCGGTATATCTCTTCAAGTCTTGAATCCTGTGATTTCAAACACATCAAAGCAGTATGTTCATAGGTACTCCTTGCCAAGGATACTTCATCTTTGGCAGCTACAGGGAACAATATGGACTCTGAAAAGGCCTGGAATGACGCAAGAGTATTTTTCTGGTCAGCCGGTGCACAGATCATATATGGCACAGTCCTTCATTCAACTCGCCTACATGATGTACGTCTACCCCCGTATCGCTGGTTGCCGTCTAGCTGATCGATGTACTGCTTCTCGTAGGGTACCCAAGTTCTCAGCATAAAACCTGATTATGATGGGGCCAATATTTCTTTGCCGTGAGTGATAGTATCTAATTACAGGTTGATACCTACAATATTTTACCCTCAGTGCTGTTGCTGTCACTGTGGTGGCAGGATCCAAACCCCGCCCTCCTCGTCTTGGGGTGTGACTTTGAGTAACACATATTTCTCTTTTTGCATAAAAAGGGCTTGAGATGGACAAGCAATTTTCTTTTAACTCGCTGTGAACTCATTTTTCGATCGTACGGAACTCATGTATATTAGACTTGGGACACATACGTACATACGTTACTACGTATGAACCAAGGCGCTTCGTTGGACATGAATGTCATCACTACATAGGCAGCAGCTGCAGAGGTGCATTCAGGAGAAGGTGGAATGGGATGGGCATTCCTCACTCGTCCTAAATGGATTCCCCCGACCACAGAACACTACGGCTTTGCCTTAATGTTACTTACAATGAGGTTCTGTATTCACTTGTGAGTGTAGGTGATAATGTTGCAGAAATGAACCTTGCCTTGTAACTCTGAACATCACCCTTGAACTTAGTAACAGTCCCATCTCCACAGACCCAGAGCTTCAAATAAATCTTCAGCATTCGGAGGTCGTAAATCAATATGCGACTGACCTCTTTGGCAACTGTTGTAATAAACCTTTCATCGTGAGATATAATGATCACGCCTCCATTCCACTTTTGCAACGCTGCCATGAGGGCATCCAGACCCTTCAAATGATAGATGTGTGTGTGTGTCGCCATCCAGCATGCCAAACTTACGTACCTCAATATCCAAATGATTGGTAGGCTACATGGATACATCACGGAAATGCTACTTTCGATAATATAACGCTCTTACCTCGTCCAATAATAAGATGTGGGGCTGCTGTAGAGATAAAACGGCAAATGCCACACGTGACTTCTGGCCTCCACTAAGTGTTCCTATTAACTGTAAACTAGGTTCCCTCTCAACGACAAAACAAATCAAAAGGGGGAGAGAGACAAAGACTAACCCAGTCATTCCACTGATTTGGAAATTACCGAGATGACCCCTGTATTCTTGCTCAGTCTTCCCTGGGAACTTGGAAGCCAAAAATTGAACTGGGGTCATCGTAGGGACGAGTGAATCAACATGATGTTGGGCAAAGTATCCTCTGCGAGGCATCATGATATAAGCGGTCAACAATCCATATACAAGATGACACACATTCGTAGGCGACCATTCCTATTAACGTGACCTGCCAGAGGGTTGAGTTCTCCTGTTAGAACTTTAATCCTACATGATAAGGGAGATATTGATTGAATACATCATACAAGCCGGTGAAAGACACGTACAACGTCGATTTTCCGGCACCATTGGCACCAACCATCGCAATTCTAGAATCTAAGCCAACATCGATGTTGACACCTTTAAGGATAAGTTTGTCAGAGGTGTATCCGAACGTTACTTCGGACATTTGCAAGAGTGGTGGAGAAATTTTTTCAGTTTCGGGAAATCTGAATTACTGTTGGTCATAGACAAGATTCATATGACAATCACGCACTTAAATTGCTCCGTTTCTTCTTCCTCAGGAGGCTGTAGATCAGGTAACTGCGATTTTTATCAGAGACGTCATAGCCTGAAAAGGTGGTACAAGACCACACACCTTTTCCAGTACTTTGATTTTCATCTGGGCTTGCGCAGCTACAAAAGCCGTTAATTGTTTCCAGGGCCTATAAAATCGATTTGTACATACCTCGATTGGCATTATACCTCCATCGGTCAATGAAAGCCTGCAGATGCTTTCTATATTCCATCTGTGTATCATACTCCTTGCGCAGGTTACGGTCGCGCTCCGATTTGGTTGAATAGAACTGAGTGAAGTTTCTAGAAGTACATCAGAATACCTCAGGAGAACAAGGAGGACGATCAAACCCTTTGTAATAATCTAGCCGACCAGAATGCTGGTGAACGATATCGGTCGCGACAGCATCCCTAATCTCATTGAGCAAGGATCACCAACCAGAACTGTCCACTTAGCTTACAGAAAGGCCCGGTCGTGAGAACTAGTGTATGCATTGTCAATCGTGGACAGAGAACGATAGATCATAGAAGACATACACCACAAGCAGAGTTCCAGGCCAAGTTTGGAGATAGTCTTCCAGCCATGCCAAGGCATTGAGATCAACTGAGAAACTGATGTGAGAACATATGGAATCAGATATGGAGAAAAAACGAACTATGATTGGAAGGTTCATCTAGAAGAAGCAGGGAAGGCTATGGAAGCGAAATGTCACGGTCTTATCAAAAGAACATCAGAACTGCAACCAGCCTTAACAAACAGTGCTCGAGCCAGCGCCAGTCGCATTCTAGATGGCATTGAGTTGGTTTGTGGAATATGTATGAGTAAGCAGGGTTACCTCCAGCCTCCACTGAAAGATTTTGTTGGACGATGTTGGTCTGTCTCATCGAAACCCAGACCTTAAAATCGTGATTAATGGTGATAACATACCATAAATTACACATTACCTGCAAGCAAGGCAGCGGCACGAGCGGGCCCACTCGCGGCGTCCATCTCAGAGAGTCGAGAATGGACTTCAGCCAATCTCAAAGACAGCTCCTCTCTCGCATCTTCGAATCGCTTTTCGTCACCTTCAGATTCGAGCTCCGTTAGCTGTGAATTCAAGGTGGCTTCTTCTTTCAAGAGATGGTCCCGCCAAACGTCGGCTTTCAACACAGATTCTATTGCAGTTGTGTCGTCTCCGATGATCTAGTGAAATCAATAGGCGAAATTATCACTATCTTGACATATACGACTCACTTCTTGCTCAACAAAAAGTATGGTGATATGAGCGGGTATTGGGACTTCGCGCATCGCGATGTGTCGCAGAAGGGTCGATTTTCCAACACCTAGGATATTGTTATATTGGCCAAATATATATAATAGGTAAATGCAGCGAAACGTGAATTACCATTGCGACCGATGAGCCCGTATCGACGTCCGTGTGCAAGTGTCAATGTGGCTCCGGAACTATTTAATATCAGTTGTGCCAAGATGCCACTTTTTGAGGGACGTACAGGATACGATTGGACGCAAAACTGACATCGATTGAAGGAAGATGTATGTCTTTGCTCTTCTGCTTTGCGGAAGCGCTGGCTTCTAGAGGATTTATCTTTGGTCACATGGTCAATCTCGTGTCTTTATTTGCATAAATAGTATAGACCTTCATGAACATCTCCTCGTAGGTTTGCTGTAATCAAAGTCTTTAATTAGTGCTTTGAGGAAGGTGTATATGCCTCACTTGTTTTCGGTGGGCATCCAACAGTTTGGAGCCTTCATAAAGGTCTCGTCGTGAACGCTTTTCGATCTTTGCCTATATTGTAGGATAAGAAATGAAGACACATCGAAAAGAATATAGTTTCTAACTTTTAGTTTTGCTTCTTGTTTCTCAAGCTTTTTCACATCAACTCGCGACGCTCTTTGGAATTTTCATTAAGTAGGCGACTAACTCTAGAGTACAAACGTGATACACGCACTTCCCCTTATTGATAGACTCCAGATCCACTCCCTCCGACAAAGCGATTGTGCTCGACATCTGAGCTTTGCTCATGTCCATAACTTTGTCTAACTTGAGGAGTTTGGGGCCAGGCCTGCTCTTTAGCCTTATGTTCAACTGTTCTTCCAGAAGATCTCCTAGTCTCAGCATGAGTTTTTCTAGGATATCTTCTCTATCTCCGGCTAGAGAAGCAAGCATATCATGGGCGACCTGAAGTACATCTTCCTCTTCGCCAGCGTCGTCGACCAGATAGCCCGAAAGATACTGGACAATAACCTCCTCGGTTCCAGGGAAGCTGGTACGAATCTCTTCAGCGATGTCTTCAGATGACATCGAAACCAGACTTTTATGACGAGATTGAGCTGATCTGGCGTTAGAGCAAATAATTGATTTTCTGTACACAATATTATTTGACAAATCAATCTCACGCCCACTAATTCTGAACTCCGCGAACGCCCTGACACCATCACTGTTGCCAAGGGCTGTCTAGATTGTTGCCACCAACCAACAGGCATAGGCGACAAGTGATCGTAGAATGTGAGAACATCAGGAATCGAATGATTTTGGAGGCATGCACACAGCTTTGTTTCCATTCGGGCTCCATATCACTTGCGCACTTGTCATTTAGCTTCACTATAGTAGTTGTATGCCTTCAACATCAGGCTAGCTCCTCCGTAGACTAGCATTCTTGTTTCACTGACATTCGTGTCGTCCACTCCTTCGCCAAGATTCATGTTTCTCATGTGGTATTTCTTTTTACTGTTACTCCCAACATCTCTTGCAACTCTAGTCAACGTCACGATCGATGACACATTTGGCGACCCCGAAACCGGTTCTCAAATTACCTATCTACCAAAAGGTGCTTGGAATGTTGGCCAAAGTTGCACTGACTGCACCGCGCACCCTGAGGCTAGTCGGGCCCATCTTGGTGTGTCCCGAACCACTCTCGGCACTAACGTCCTAACCATCCGTCTAGGTAGTTGGCACGATGGGACATTTGTACGTTGCCCTTACTTTTCTATGGGTCCTCACCAGTTGAAGTCAAAGACAGAACAGTGTGCCTGGAAGTAACAATAGCCCGAATGAAGTACTATCAGCTATAGTCCCATTTTATGGTACGCCTTGACGTTATTTGCTATTTGACCATAATATATTCTGCCTAGGTTCTGCGGTATATATATACTGTATACTCTCGAACTCGGCCAAAAGTCCGGAGTTTGTTGCTTCTACTTAGCGTCCCGCTCAAGAATCCTCGCTGACATATATTTATCTTATAGTGGTCATTCAAATATGACCTTTCTGCTTGATCATCATCCGGCGGGGACATTTACTCATACACCATCTGGCGACCATACTTTTGATTACAATGTCCTAGTCTTTACAAACACAACACTTCCACACGGAAACCACACACTCACTATTCAAAACGGCCACACTGATGGTCATAAGTCACTGGTCTTACTTGACTACATCATCTATTCGTAGGTTTTGCTATATTTCAAGATTGCACTGTTTCTGATCGAAACCGAATTGAAAGGTATGAGGATGATCTACCCCCCCCTGAATACGCCTCCATACAATCTAATGCTAGCGTATCCACGCTCACGCCCACGCCCACGCCCACGTCCATGCTAAATAAAGTGTCACACTCTGCCGATCCGAGCAGTAAAATCATCGGTTCTGTCCTAGGATCTATAGCTGCCGTTCTTCTGCTCCTTGTCGTATTCCTTTTCCGACGTCAGCAAAAATTACTCGCACCTCCTGGTCTGCCCATTTCAAACAATACGCCGCACGCGCCGGCTGTATGGCCTATTGTGCGCCGTTGGTTTCGTCGGTGGCCGTTCGGTGGGGCTGGGGCGAGTCGATTTTCTTTTAATCCGAGCCTTCTCGTCGGACCTATAGTTAATCGTAGTCGTTCGCGTGTGGGCCAGGCTTCTCCCGCGGCCCGTTCTAAACACAACGCCACTCATCAAAGGGAAGCGCTTCGGCCGCTTAGACATAACACTCCAGCTACCCCTCCGCCACCAACAGCTGTTCAGCGTCCGTTAAGTCTTCCTAATTCGCATGTTGATCGGTTGGAACCACTTTCAATATTGGAATGGCAAAGGCGAACTCAACTAGAAGCTGATACAATCCCCCCACGTTTTGATGTGTTGGAGAGGGATTTGTCTAGCTATTATGATGATTCTACAGACAGTTACCAGAGCCCATCCTCACCACCTCGCCCACCACATAGGCCTACACCATTACGGAGATTTACAGTCATGAATAATTAGATATCCACCACGACATCAGAGTTTTAGAGTGAGTGAAACAGTATGACCTTCGTATCAAACAAGCTGATGATAAATATTACACGTTTTTGACAGGTGTCACATAACTAAAACCAATGTTGCACGTTCCCCAAGTATTGGGCTTCGATTTTTATAAATCCTCCCATAAGGCCAAGTTCGTTTAAATTATGCCACGCATGGTTCTGTTTGCTTCGTGCTTTCGCCATGTAGTGGCCTGCATAGATCTGCTCACTGCAATAGCTTCGGATAAAATCATGACACTGTACAGTTGTATTCCGTTACTGTCCCAGTAAAGTTGTACAGCATGACGGACGACTAGAATAAAGGCGTAATACCACAGTTCAGGGTCCAACCACTGGCCTTGTAAAACATAGACGGTCTTAAATATCAAGCTTTCTTGCTTCGCGAGCTTTCAATTTGACCAAAGTAATAGCGGGTTCGGCCAATTCCCATGAACCATGCCATCCTTAATGATGACTTGAGCATAGATCATGTATATGGGTATTTGAAAAATAGATACCTGACAGCGAAGAGAACGACAACAGTCGTGATATTTCCATGTGTCATAGCATTCCAGTTGGCAAAATCAAACCTGATGTCGCCAGGCAACGTTACGAATGTTGCAATTATGCTACGGAGACTGTATCAGATTTATTTCTGCATGTCGAGATAAACGGCGTACTGGGTGATCTAGGTTCACGGAAGTGAATAGATGTCATCTCATATCCAAAAGGGTCAACACATACATCAGCAATCGCGAGACACAGAAGGCTCGCGCCAAGTATACGTTCCTGTGCCATAGGATTGTTCGGCAAAGCATCTCGAATGGCTCGAAATACGACTGACGAAATCAATCCCAGGAGAAAATAGCCTATAACAGTCATCTGAGTTTCAAAATAGGTAGAGTGTGGTAGTGTAGTGGGACTGACAGTTGGCTAATTGCCACACGGCAACATTTGCTCGTGGATCCAATACAGAAGAGGGTGGAGCGGAGGCCGGGATAAGCTCGTTGAAGAACCATCCCGCTCCGGGATATAGCATTACAAAGATTGCTGGTGTTATAGTCGATACTGAACATAAACATAGGATTTAGCATGATCGAAGGCCGAGGAAGGATGTAGGGTGGTCACAAGGCTCGAGATATAAAAACAGAAGGTTATAGAAGCCTGGAAGAGCAGCAAATCCAGTCATGGTTGAGATTAGGAACTGTCAAGCAAGGTGCTGATTAGACGTAGGAAGTATGGAACCTCGCGAACTTGAACGTACGACTTGTTACAGACTTTATAGGCCGATTGATGGTCACGAAAAGCAACTTATCGGCAACGTGTCAGGTTACCGGATCTGGTACGCTTGAAATGATGCCTATCCCTTCACATGACAGATAATATGCAGACTAACGCGTCTTTTGGACCAAGCCTCTCAGTCACCCGGCAGAATCAAGAAATAGATAGCCCCGGGTCATCCGTCTTCGACCTTCCCATTCAATCCTCTTTACCTCTTGAACAAAAGCGGACGCGTCAACCTGAACTCAATATAGTGACTCAGTCTATCTCGCACAATTTGGAGGACCCCCCTCTGTCCTACGTACTTATTTCGGGTGGTACCGGTGGAAATGCCATATGTTCTGCTTTCGGGGATGCCTGCCACTATGTTTTGCCCGTTTCGGATGACGGCGGTTCATCAAGTGAAATAATACGTGTGCTCGGGGGACCCTCTATTGGTAAGACCCTTTCTATCATGTTCATTGCTTTGCAAGTCAGGTCTGGTTAAATATTCGAAGGTGACATTAGATCTAGGCTCATTCGTCTCATTCCTTCCGCGCCTTCTGCGTCTCCTTTGGATGCCATTCGCCGTCTACTCGCACATCGGTTGCCTGCTCGGTGTTTGGAATATGAGGCCAGAGAAGAATGGAGAGGCATCGTGGAAGGCCGGAATCCTTTGTGGACAGGTATCCCCAATGACCGAAAAGAAACTATACGCGGTACGTTACGGTGTCATCTGCGCGACGTGTGCTACTACTTGTTCCAGGATTTCTTGTTTACTTTGAAAGTGAGCTTTTGAAGAGAGCGCACAAGAATTTTGATTTTAGAAATGGAAGGTTTGCTAGTAATCTCATATAATCACGGATTCCTTCTTATTGCTGCAATGATCAGTATCGGGAATTATTTTCTAGCAGCTGCACAGGGATTTTTTCGCTCGCTTCCATCAGCAATATTTCTCTTTTCCTCAATCACCAACAGTCAGGTTGATTAATATTCTCTTGACTGTCATGTGAGCTTATCTTGTCTTTCATGCAGGCTAATATTTTACCAGTGATTGTCACCAATCATACGGTCACTATTGCTGCTGAACTTGTAAGGTGTTCCTATGGCCCCACGACCTTCATATCAGGGGTTGCACGCCATATAGCCGCACTCACAATTAATCTCCTAGGAAGATGGTACAAAACTGGTAGGGCAATGTGAAATCTCACATCCAGTGGCACAGGAGCCGGCCCCTGAAATTACGGTTTCTGATCCTTATTCCCCCATGGAGGGTATAGGGGAAGTTATTTCCTCTCAGCGTCAAAATGTCATGTTTGAACCCGGGTCTAAGACGGAATACGAACCCATAGGATCACGCATATCTCGTGGGTCCTCCAGGATGTATGCACTGATTAAAATAGCTCATTATCTTATCTAGGATTATTTTATATCAACGCCTATGGGTTCGAAATTCATCCGTCGCCGAATCCAGAATATTTGAAGACCCTCGCGTCAAAGGACGTTTTAGTGTACTCGTGTGGGTCGTTGTGGACAAGGTATGGTTCTTTCTGAATACCAAAGGAGCCTATCGATGCGATTCTATGATAGCATCATTCCATGTTTAGCCCTGCGAGGCGTGGCCGCGGCGATTGCCCGCTCTCCCTCTCTACGTGCGAAGGTTCTACTTTGTGAGTTTCCTGTGCCTTTTGCGTGCTATTCTGAGAGATAGCCAGTGAATGCCAAAAACGACCGAGAGACCGACGGGTATACTGCGGTGGATTACATTCAGTAAGAATAGAGTTGGTTCCGGCCCTTCCTCCATTCAAGATTTTCTTGACATGTAGGGCTATGGTTCGGACCCTAAACGCATCTTATCACACTGAGCCATATGGGTTAGGGAACGTGAATACGACCTACCCCATATCTGCCTTCATCACGGATCTAGTATACTTGAAAGGCACCGCGGTTAGGGTTGATGTGAAGCATATTACGGTAAGCGAGAAATTCTTTCCTGCAACTGTTCTAGACTGAAAATTGACTGTTCGCAGTCATTGGGGGTTAAGTGCACTGAAATTGAAGACGTAAGTGGGCATGAGCCGCATTTCAATAGTGAGAACATCAGAGAAGTGGTTGGAACGATCGTGGGAAATTGAGGTGTAGACTGTATCGTTGTGATCGGTTGTCTAACACGAGATGATATATCGATCATGTGCAGTGATGACGTTATTCGGGTTCGAGCCGATTCTGTGGAGACAACAAAACACTCTTCAATGTAAATGTTGTTCTCTTTCTTCTTTAGCAGACCACACAACCCCTTAACGTGAGGCGCATACACATTCTCCTCTATGACTGGCGATTCCTTCATGCGAGTCAAGACATCCACCACCGCGCTTGCAAGCTGTTCGTTTTCTTTTAGGCCTCGTTATAACCCTTAGTGATGGTCCTCTAGTGAACAGCAATGAACCCACTTCATTCGACGACAAGCAAATATCACCCACTGCACACGACCACCATTTTCCGAATCAAGTTACTCGCAATCCCAATTCACTATCTTGTGAAAATGCCGGACAACACAACGAATCGCCGCCAGATCAAATGACCGACCCAGACGCATCATACCACAACATCACGATCGAAATCAGCAGTGATACAGATAGCTCACACGAGCAAGAGACACCCAATGGCGATGATCATGCCCTACTTCCATCTGCGGTTGACACTAGCGCTGATCACCGAAATCGTGTTCACTTCCGCTCACGAGTACGCATTACCTCGGGTATCAGCCGACACCACCATCAACACTTTCCTAGCGCGCGTGCAAGTACAGATCACGGACTTATCTCCTTCTCACCCGATTCCTCGTTGTCTAGTTCTCCTTCCTCATCCATCTCAGTACCGCTTCGCTCTCGCTCAGACGACGAATCGAATAAACCTGGATGGGGGCCTTTAGGTCAACGGGTGGCATATCTTTCTAACCGACCTAAAAAGCGACGGCCTACGGAGAGAAAACGGAAAAAATATAAAGACACCCAAATTGAAGCCAATGAGCGTACACGCCTGCTGCGTTCCTCTTGCCAACCACCATATATCGAACAACATGTTGTACGCGACGATCGAGAACGGGAGGTGCGTCTACGTGAGATTGATTTAGGTTTTGGAACATGGCCTAGAAGATTGTTGAACCGCCAGGTATGTCAACACCATTTTTTTTTGTCAATATTAAATAAATAAATAACAATGGGCAGTGGTGGTGGTGGCAGATCGAACCTATCATATGTTGCAGCTGGATCGAAGATTCGGACTTAGGATAGCCCGCAAGGGACCTTTATTTCCTGTTTTATCTCATTTCCTTCATGATTCGCCGTATTCTGTATTCTATGGGGCATTGGGTTTGTATAATTTTGACCGAGCTCTATTGTACAAGGCATTGCTTGCTTATACGAAGTCTAAATATCTTGTACATTCATTCTTTTTTTAGAGTGCTAGGCCACCAGAGAATCTTTTGGTGGCATCACCATTGTGGGTGGCAATGTCTTTATAACGGGAAGTAGACTTGCTGCTGTCTTGCGCGAATTTTGGATAAGCAGTTGGTCCATAACGACAATGGCAGCCATAGCTTCCACGATAGGGACCGCTCTAGGCACAACGCATGGATCATGACGACCTCTTGCAGCTAGTGAACCTGGGGTGCCGTCGTATTGTGCTGTCTGTTGGGCTTGGGAGATAGTTGCTGGTGACTTAAACCCAATACTAATGAATACCAAGGGTCAGCAATCCGAAAAATGCGACCGTTGAAGTTAGCAAGCCCACCGGAAGTAGATGTCTTCTCCATTGGTAATACCACCTTGAACACCTCCACTCCAGTTTGTGGCCGTTCCAAGTTTCCCATCCGGTCGTCGGACAAACAAGTCATTGTGTTTGCTACCGGGTACCTCTGTACCTCTGAAACCAGACCCGATCTCGAATGATTTTGTTGCTGGTATGGAAAGCATAGCGTGGCCAAGGGTAGCTTCAAATTTGTCAAACACAGGCTCGCCTAAGCCCGATGGGACGTTGCGTATGACACACGTCACGGTTCCGCCAATCGAATCCTGCGCATCTTTGGCTCGGATAATTCGCTATACAAAGGAGGACAGTTAAAATATGTATGCTATAAGAGAAATTGAAAAAAATGTGCCTTCGTCATTCGTTCAGATGTCTCGAGGTGAGGACATCTTGTAGGGTACTTGTCGACCTCCTCTCTGGTAATTGTAGCAATGAGCTTTCTAAAATCTTCGGATAGGGCATCTTGTGCATCATCGTTGTCGTCATCGTCATCCGACGGCACAAGAGATGGTGGTGCAACAGCTGAGGGCAGGTGGACCTTACCAACTGAAGAGACGAATGCAACTATTTTAATTCCATATGCCAATTTCAGATACTTCTCAGCAATGGCTCCAGCTGCAACTCTACCTATGACCAGTAAATCAGGGTTTCTAGAAGAAACATAGATGAACAATACCAATCGTCTCGCGAGCACTACTCCGTCCTCCTCCACTACTAGCCTTGATCCCGTATTTCTCAAGGTAAGTGTAGTCCGCGTGACTCGGTCGAGGATAAAGATCAGTCTCGGTATAATCGTGGGGCCGTTGATCTTCATTTTTCACCAGCAGAGCGATAGGTGTGCCAAGAGTTACGCCGTGCTCTAATCCCGATTGAAGGTGAACAAGATCTTTCTCATCTCTCTGCATAGGGTCGATAAGGGATAAAGACAAGAAAAAACAGTATATCAACGGACAGGTGTTGTAAGATTGCTCTGGCCAGGTCTTCGTCGACTGAGTTGAGTCTGAATATCTGCTGCAGACAGCTCCAATCCCTGGATACCGAGAAATGACAGGGTTGGTAAGTTCGTGTCATTCTATTTAAAGGAGACAACACACTGGTGGGCATCCGTCGATGATCGCGCCGACCGAAGCGCAGTGGCTTTCTCCAAAGGTAGTGACCCGGAAAAGAGTGCCGTAGGTAGACATTTTGAAAAGAGATGTTCACGTTTGGTGAGTCAGGCAAGATGAGAGATACTAGAGGCAAATTCGCGGTAAAACGGAGTTCAAAAGATGTCGGGTTACACTTCAGTTTATATACCCCTGGACACAGGTTGATAAAGAACAAGAATCCGGAGGGAAAGGATCAATTATGCATCCAACAAGATGGATGAAAGCAGGAGCCGCTGACACTGGCGGGATGCGGCTGCTTGGGACTGTGACAGTTTGTTTGAGTTGCCGAAGGCCCGATCGACCTCAGCGCTGTGCCCTTCTCATCAACCAACTCTAACCCTGTAGCCACCCATGTCTGCTGCAGCACCCCACTCCTCTGCAACCGGCTCTCGTTCCCGCCCACAAGCACGCAGAAAACCCAATGATGACGCGTCTTATTTCGGTCCTCCTCTGGGCGCGGCAGTCACGTCGGGGACGAAGAGACACGCCCCAGACAAGGCAGAGGGCGAGCCTCGAGGGAAAAGAAAAAGAGTTGATGCAAATAATATGGCTTCAAACAACAGAAGAGAACCGATAGAACCTGAGCCCAGGAGCTCCTTGGTAAGGGCCTCAATTGAGATACCTTTCCCGGTCTGACACCGCTGGACAGGTTGAGTTTGTCAAGATGCCGACACCTGTGCTGTACCGCTATCTAACGCAGTACGACATCATTCCCCATGTATACCCTTCCCCTTTATCACCCGAGGACCCCCCTCCACCAACATATCTTGAGAACGTATTTCGCCACCCATCCCACGCTCCCAGCCCTCCACCCATGACACCTGCAAACAGGCCTCGCCGAGAATCCAAGGAACAAAGCCGCAGAAGGAGCTCAAGGCTTCTAGAAGAAGAACATCGTAGTCGCTCGCCAATCTTAGCAGACATCGAGGAACTTCATGTTGTGCTCGCGGGCATTGTAGAGAGGCACTTCCGCGACGTCTTATCTATAAGCGGTAAAGAAGTCGACACCTTGGCTTCATTCATGTGCGCAGTGGAAAAGGCAAAAGGTGGAAGAATAAAATGTTAATTATAACATCCTTACGACGTACAACAGTTTTTATGTTCTTGTTGTGATGTACATTTTCATCTTATCTTATCTCTAGGACTCGATAGTTCCATAACACATGTCCATCATATTTGCCTTGGCGCCACGCGTGTAATAGAAGTTATAATGGTACCCCAAAGCACCCAAACATTGACCCAAAGGACGTACATTAATATTTCCAGCAGGGCAGCAACTTGGTAATGGTAAGCGACACTTCCGGGGTCCAAGGGAGAAGATATACTATTCTTTGAATCGAACTTCCTAGAGCTCCCTTGCTTGCGAAAACATTCAGGCTTGCTTACCCTTCGTTGTGAATACCAGCGGCAACTCCACTTTCACATCTAGCATCAGATTGGGCGTTATTACTTTTAAGAACGAACTTATATAGGCATTGGAATATCTATTAGTCAGATTAGATAAGATTGGACGTCAGATTAGATCCAATCGACCTGCTTGAGTGCTTACATGCGCTTACAGTTGGTTTACAGTATCCAACAAACTGTTTCCACTGGTATTGAACGCGTCAAGGGTCCAAAAACCGCGAATATCAATTCTGTTACTGATTTATCCGCTCTATATCTTCAGCTCCCCATCATTTAAGTCAGTGGAGCATACGTAGCCACTGGCTGGCTACCAGGTTGTGACAACACCTGAATTTCAAGCCAGCGGTTACCTCAAGACGCGCTCGCCAACAACTTGTTGACAACGAGGGTTGATGCGAAACCGGAGGGACTGTCATCAATCCTATTCTATCAATGATTTTCGGTTATTCTGCCCTCAGACTAGATTTCGAGGTTGTCGAATACATGAACGAGCTGGAGCGGAGGAGTTGGCCTGATGTTGCGGGTATGCCTTTTTTGCTTTTCCAATAGTACCGTATACGCCACTACTACAATTCAGTTTGGTCGAAAAGGGGGATTGATACTTGACAGACTTACTCTTGGCATTTGCCAAGACCTTTGCCTCTCCACCAACACCCAATCCCTTGCCCTTGTTTTGGTTTCTTTTATTCCTTCCTCTCTTCTGGGTCCGGTCAAGCAAATTGTCACAGCAGGATCAAAGATCCTATTGGATATCCAGTACATTTATATGTCACACCGGAAGAGAGACCCTGGGCAGCCCTGGGCCTCCTCCTTTTGTGAGATTCTCAAAAGAAATCGTATGTTTCCGTAGCAACAACCCCGGAAATGCCGCGATCCGTGACTCTACAACAAAATTCAAGCAAGCCCTTATAAAGCCTAAGGGCGACCGACCCGCCAACTTTTCTTCGTTCTCTACCCCTCTCATCTCTTTCGTCCTACTTTTGCAGCTGTGCTGCCTGGCTATCACATTCTTGTAAGTTGTCCATTATGGCGATGTTTTGGATGCATCATAAACATTGTTCTATACAGACGTGTGTCAGTTTGCAGTACCTGCCATCCCCACATTCTTTCAGGCTTCCGTGAAGTCACGCTCTTAGTATTTTTGGCGCCATGAAGTTCTCTACCTCCTTTTCATCACTTCTCGTTCTCCTTCCCATCCTATCCCAAGTATCAGGAGCCAGCGTTCCCGGCATCGTTGCACGCCAGAACAATGGTAGACAACGACAAGGTGGAAATAACAACGGAGGAAACGGTAACAATAATGCTGGGAATAACAATGCTGGCAATGCCGGAGATGGCGCCAATGCCGGAAATGGTGGTGCTGGTGACCCCCAAACATCATTAAGTATGTCTCAACCACTGGCGTACTGATAATTATAACTTATGCTATTATTAGCCCTGGACCCTAAAGTGATTGCCTCTGGTTTTTCGAACGATGGGCAAGACGTCCCTGCAGTTGGTTCGTTTCTCTATGGGAAACTAGTTTATTTTTATGCTTATATCTGAACAGGTCAAGTTCCGTCGATCACATCTACAAACAATTTCATCAACTTTTGCCTTACGGTTCCCAATCTCCCGATCACCAATGGGCAGCAAATTACAACTGGCTCATGTAACCCCGCACCCATTGGCGCTATTCCGTCGATAGACAGAATGCCTTCCTCGAAATTCACCAACCCCAAAAACGGTGCTACAGTGCCTGCGGATCAACCATTCACCATCAGCATGGCGATCAGCAATTTGGAAACTGGTGCTTTTGTTAATGCACAAGCAAATTATTTTGCCGCCCCACAACAACTGAATGGCCAAGGGACCATCATCGGTCATTCACACGTCGTTGTTGAAGAGCTCACAGCATTAGATCAGACTGCCCCGACCGACCCCAAGAAATTCGCCTTTTTCAAGGTATTCTCTAATTCCTGTGACTAGACTGTCCAATATCTCAATGAAAATATGAAAGGGTTTGAATGCTGCCGCTGCCGGTGGCCTTTTGACTGCCGACGTCACTAATGGGCTCCCGGCTGGTTCATACAGACTCTGTTCTATCAATGCCGCTTCCAACCATCAACCCGTTATTGTTCCCGTCGCCCAACATGGTGCTTTGGATGATTGCGTCTATGTACGTAGCATTTGACTTACTATTTCGAATATACATCTCACATTCATACAAGTTCACCGCCGCTGCGGGTGGTGGAAACAATAACAATGGCAACAATGGTGGTAACAACGGCGGTAATAACAACAACGCTGGTGCTGGTGGTGCCGCTGGAAATGATGCGGATGCTGGTGCAGATGCTGACGCTGGTGCAG